>BROG01001642.1:0-36478 GCA_030159075.1 Atrina japonica | reverse complement strand
ATATGAATCAAATTATATATAACAGGAAAATTGACTTTTTTGTCCGTGTTGTTAATCATTTTAGTGCTTTTATGTTTAATTCGGATAGAAAACTTTTTGTCAAGCGTCCAGTTAAATGTCAATCAAAGTATAGCATACCATACACACGCGGAATGACCTTAGGTAAATTACCTGTATACACAGAAATATATAAAAATTAAACCATCTTCTTCACAGTTGAATAGCGAACTTTCCACAGGTAAGGTTGGTATCCGGAGGTATGTTATTATGATACGTCATTTTGATACTCAGGGGCTTAGGGGTCCATAATTAAGCTTACTCTAATGTCTGGTGTGGGTATATAGTTTATATAAAGAACTCACAAACCGGGCTTATTAGGAAAAGTTTCGAATTTGAGTATTCTCGTGAATATATGAAAATGTATTATTTTTTTAACGCTGTAACTTTCGAACAATATTCTTAGACCAGTCCCCTAGGCAAGGATAAGAGTTATTATTATGGCATTAATACCTGTGTATATATGGGTCATGAAGCACACACGTCAACAATACAACACATATATCTCCACAATTACACATAAACACACAACAACCAACACACATACACACATTACTCGCTACACGCATAAGCCCATACATCACGAACAAACGCACACCACATCCATCAAAACTATAACCAACTAGGTACTTTAGCAAAACACATGCACAAATCAACACCAGCAATCACATACCACCACAAAACAACACTATTTTAATTTCAAACCACTCAAACACCATCAAACATCCACATAACTTACTGCATAAAAGAAATCAGATGAACACTCACCAACGAACGGTCTGAAACAGAGAAAGCAATATATATATAGAGAGAGAAACACACCCATACACACACACTGACAGACACACAGAGTGATAGACACACACAGAAACAGCAGACACAGAAACATGCACAAAAACACACACCAACAGAAACACGCATACAGAGCGACAGACAGACAGAAAAACAGTCAAACACGCCAACAGAAACACAAAGAGACAAACAGATAGACACGCACACAGAAACACAGACAGACAGACATACCGACAGACTAACTTATGCACACAGAAACACACAGACGCACACAGACACATAACCACAACAACGCAAAATCAAACACAACAAACGCCATCATCTTTTACAATCAAAGTCACAAATACCACCAACAATCACACAGGCCTCAAAGAGCACCAATACGCACCTACACCACTTAAACACATACCACTTATGCAATAACACACCTACACCACTTAAACACATACTACTTCTGCAATAACACACATATACCACTTAAACACATACCACTTATGCAATAACATACCTACACCACTTTAACACATATCACTTATGCAATAACATACATACACCACTTAAACACATATCACTTATGCAATAACATACCTAAACCACTTAAACACATACCACTTATACAATAACACACATACACCACTTAAACATATACCACTTATACAATAAAACACGTCTCATATGCATATAAACATATGTGATCATACATACCAACACCAACAACACATGTATGCTCATACATACCAACACCAATAACACATGTATGCTCATACATACCAACACCAACAACACATGTGTGCTCATACATACCAACACCAACAACACATGTGTGCTCATACATACCACACCCAACAACACATGTATGCTCATACATACCAACACCAACAACACATGTATGCTCATACATACCAACACCAACAACACATGTATGCTCATACATACCAACACCAACAACACATGTATGCTCATACATACCAACACCAACAACACATGTATGCTCATACATACCAACACCAACAACACATGTATGCTCATACATACCAACACCAATAACACATGTATGCTCATACATACCAACACCAATAACACATGTATGCTCATACATACCAACACCAATAACACATGTATGCTCATACATACCAACACCAACAACACATGTATGCTCATACATACCAACACCAATAACACATGTATGCTCATACATACCAACACCAACAACACATGTATGCTCATACATACCAACCCCAACAACACATGTATGCTCATACATACCAACACCAACAACACATGTATGCTCATACATACCAACACCAATAACACATGTATGCTCATACATACCAACACCAATAACACATGTATGCTCATACATACCAACACCAACAACACATGTATGCTCATACATACCAACACCAACAACACATGTATGCTCATACATACCAACACCAATAACACATGTATGCTCATACATACCAACACCAACAACACATGTATGCTCATACATACTAACACCAACAACACATGTATGCTCATACATGCCAACACCAACAACACATGTATGCTCATACATACCAACACCAACAACACAAGTGTGTATGATATCTCAACTTATTTGGACGCTTTGTAATTTACTTCATTATGTCTGAACTTACCTGGAGAGACGTTTATAATATCTCAACTCATTTGGACACTTTGTAATAAACTTTGTCTGGATCAGGTGATGGAAAGATGAATAATGATAATTTTACGTTTTGTGATCTTATCTAAAATTGCAAGAAAACAAAAAACCCTTTAGGTAAATTCCATTGAAAAGTTTCTTTTTTTCCAATTTTTCAGTTTTAATTGCCAGTTTTGATATAAATAAAATGAATATATATTGTTTCTAGTTTCTAAAACTGGGAAGACTGCTTTGATAGGGGTCTTGGGTATGTGTCACCCTATAATCATGTCCCAATGATAACAAAGTTCCTGTCATTCCATATAAACCCATTGAAAACAAAAGTGTCATTTATTTAACATCCATAGAGCCTAGAGTAAAAATAAAGCATTGTAAGATTTAATGTCATGAATGACCCGTGACCTTAACTGACCTTGAAGTCGTGATGCCACAATTGTCCCATCAGTCACAGCTTTGCATTTTACCTCATTTGCTAATCACTGGCCCTACATCAGTCACGTCCCATCAGTCACGTCCCATCAGTTACGTCCCATCAGTCACGTCCCATCAGTCACAAACAGAACAGTCACCTCATGCCAACATAGTTTACATCCCCATTAATCTGATTTCAACTAATCATCTTAGAAACAGCACTGTAAATAGACAAGTCCAAAACAGGATTATTTTTCAGTAAATAAAATAATATACAGGATGTTTCCAACATCTGAAGCCTCCACATGTAGCATGTGCTAAGAATCACTGAATGTATGTGGCAAATTAAGTCAATGCTTGAGAATAAGTAGATACATATTATAAACCAGACTTTATTCAATCTTTTTAATCCTACAAAACTGCCACGGCTAAAGCATCGGACCACCCCCCACCCCCCATTTTTGTAAAGGTGAGCTAATAATTATTTTTCGAATATTCGAGAACCAAATAAACTAAATGCGATTGTCATCTTTTATAATTCATACTCATTGTAGCAATTCACAACAAAAAGGAAATATCAATCATTGTACATATAACAGGTTTTCTGTAATTCATAGCTATACTGAAATATGTGGCAATGATTTCGCTTACTAATCAGTACAAAATTAGATGTCTGAAGTTAGCTAACTTTTGAAAATCATGTTTTATTTTACCACAGAGACACACTATTTCATAACTTGGTATCAAAAGGACAAGATAAAGTATTAAATATAAAGATGGGACCTGTTCCCCTCAATTCTAGTCACATACAAAAATCTATTTTTATCATCCAATCAGTCACAACTCATGCTGAAGTTGATGTGATACAGTGTGGGTGATAAGTTGACATTGATTTAAATGTTTTATCAAACTTGTTTTAATAATTTTGTAGTAGGACTGTTTTTTGTTTGAATTGACTATTGTTTGCTGGATTATAGAACTTATGTTTCATCAACTATATAAGTGCTGCTTTCATCAAGAATATTTTGGAAAATATGGCCGTTGATATATGTAAAATGATCAACATATGAGTTGTTATGATAATATTTATCATGTTCATAGTAAATAATGGAATACTTAAGAGTAATTCTTTATAAAGACCAAAATTGGTCAGAAATGGTATATCGCAAATTTTGAAAGCAGCTGGTCACAATGATAGCCTTGCATGGGAGTAACAAAACCTTACAATTTTTTCCCAGTAAAACTTCCTCGTTACCATAGCAACGGTCATTTATCTATATTGAATATGGTAACCTAATGGAAATATCCATATTATGTAAATTTCATGAAATGTGATATTTGTCATTTTTGACAGCAGTTTTTTGTATTAATTATTGATCTTAACATGTTTATATAACAAGGTAGAAAATATCGGGGATCGTAATGCCTCCGTTTTTAAAAAAAGACCAGGTGAAAGTTGGTTTTTAAGGTTAATATAGGGAAATTCCGTGCAAATTTAAATCAGGCCTCTGTAAAAACGCAGCATAGGAAATCGCTCTTTATCTCTAGTGACTTTAGTAACATTAGTAGAAACGAACAGCAAAATATCTCAGTGGGTATTTTTGTTACTAATTAATAATTCCTTGGACAACATCAACGTAATGTGCTATCCGTGCCAAAAGAGAACTCTTTAAGAAAATTGGCAATGAACAGCTTATGTGAACTCGGTACTAAATGTGGATACAAGAAATCGTACTTGCAATAAACATAGATCCATAATGCAACCAAAACACTCATAAATACGACCAATTTTTAGGTTTTGGGTGTTTTTTACGTCCAAATCTATCGCTACCCGTTTTCTCAAACCGGAATTTGAATGTTTTCCGTTTCCACTCTGTCAATACAGCCGAAATCGTGGTCTGTTATGCGCTCAAAAATAACCACGATACGTTTGCAATAAACTAGAGCGTCTATCTCACATTGATTAAGGCGGTCACTAAAAGTAGTATTCGGGGGCTGAGTTGGGTTCGAGAATCGGCGGAATCTAACAAATAATTGTCGATTTCTTCCCCAATACTTATTCAAAGAACACAATAATTGTAGTATATCTTACATCATTCACAGTAGAAAATTATACAAAATTATTTTTGACTCGATTTACGTGACATTGTCTTACGTCGCAATTTCATTGCAATTTACATATGTTGCTTTTATCCATTGCATTAAATATTTTCAAGACCAATTTTTAATTGATCAACTGTTTTTCATCTGTGATATATGCAACAATTAGTTGTTGTGAGCCGCATATGCATGTATAGGTCACAGCATGTAATACTCATGTTTTCTTTCTTTTGAGATTAAATTACATCTTTTTAGCATTAGTTTGTATTTATAGAGTGTAATTGGGTTTTGTCAAAACAATGCACAGGTGTAAAATAAATTCAAAGATTAAATATACCCTGGCATAATAGAAACATATATATAGAAAATTACTGCTCTTTGGTAGAAATGTAAAGAATTTGGAATTTTGGAGATAAAAGCTGTCGGTCTAAAAAGGAAGTAGGCTACCGCCGAAATTGGTAGAGTAAACATGTTTGAAATAACAGAAAAAATCTGGACTTTTGTAACATGATCGGGATCGGAAAGTGGGTTTTACTAGGATAAGTTTTGGAAGTTACATTGTATTTGTTTATTTCATTTGTTTGTATTTATTGTTAATTTAGTTTGTAGGCCCTATGTATTAACTATTGATTATGTTTATGTGTATTAATTGTTGACTAAATTCATATGTATTAACAGTATGTATTGTCTTTATATTTAGTTTGTATTTTGATCTTTCAGAGTGTGTCGGTAGCTGAAACTATTAGGATAATCTCGAGAAGTCCCGTGAGAACGAAGACAACAATACAGGATATACAGAAGTTAACGGTGAGTTTATCTTGAGATTTGAGTATATCATGAATGGACCACTGGTCCCTGGGGAATGGGACTGTAGATTTGCATGGTGTTGTCTCTCCTTCTGGCCCTCCTTCCATCTCCTTTTGCTTTGTCCGGACCATAGTTTCCTGATTAGGTCACTTAGCCCCGCCCCCATTTTTGGTGCAATTATACATCTAAAGACGACATATCACATATACAACAAGAGGCCAATGGAGTTATAGCTCGATGGCAAAAGAAACAGGAAACATAATGATTTTTAAATGTATCCTCAACAAAGGTATTTGTTCAATTTTGAAAGGAAAACTAATAACTCATCAAATGAAGACTAAAATGTAAAGAGTGATAGACAAGTGTAATTTTACAACTTTCATACATTAACAAACATACAGTTGCGAAGCACGACACACAACTAATGTCTACCTGGGTCCTGAAATACGTAAACACTCGTGATCGGGTGAATTAAACATCCAAGTTGTAAAATTACCATATTCGACCCATGAACTGCCCATGTTCCCGTAAGTGCCCCTCCCCTATTTTACCTACAGTCAAGAGTATCTTTAGCTCACCTGGCCCAAAGTTCCAACTGAGCTATTGCTTTAAGCCAAAGGTTCGGTGTGTGTCATTGCCGTCCGAGTGTTAACTTTTGCATTTAAACATCTTCTTCTCAAGAACCAGTGGGTCAATTTTAACCAAATGTGGCATATAACATCCCCATGTGAAGCCGCATAATGTTTGCGAATGAAAAAGGGATAGGGCCAATAGAATATGACTGAGTCAAGTGATTACCAATAACATAATTACCTGAAAGTAAAATCATGGTTTAAGTACATGACACTTTGTGAAAAAAAACACCTTTGACCTGTGACCTTTTACAGAATTTTCTCTCGTTTTTTCAGGAAGATCTGTTTGTATCTATTCAAGTCAAGTATAAGCTTCACGATTCACCGAAGGAGATGCAATACATACTCCCAAACATATGCCTAGGGTTGCCGTTGGTATCCGTGCAAAAGCTATGGAAGCCTAGAATCAGTGAAGCACAAGAACATGAAGATGTTTCATGAAAAAAGAAGATGGCGGTTTTTGTTTGCTGATTTACTTTTCAGAGGTTAAAATGTTGGAAACATTCAGTCTTTTGAGTGGTCTGGATTCATAGAGGTTGAGGAATCAAGATTTTAGAAATGGCGGTATACCTGTCAGAAAGTGTTATAAACATGAAGCAAAACTCTTTGGTGAAGATGATGCTAGCAGGAATTTAGTTCTTTATCAGTGAAAATTGGGACACTATAGGAATTTTACGCATTTGTCTGTACATCTCTCTGTCTCTTTGCCTGAATAATTATACTGGTGACCTATTCTTGGACAAACAAAGTTTTTTACCGAATATCAACAGTTCTGAAGATAGTTTAAATCACAATAAAGATGTAATGGAAATTGATAAGTTTTGGTGCAGAATACGAAACAATAAGTGAATTTAATCCATTTTGAAAACCCTACCTGAATGCCATAATCGTGATGGAGGTAGACCTTTTGTTAGACATTTGTAGTATCTTAGTTAGTGTGAGTCACTTCCCTCTCGGCTTGTGTTTGACAGTGAAAGACCAACGAATACAATGTTGTAGTGAAATAACTAATCATAATTTATGATCATAATATGTTTCATTTAAAGTGTGACGATGTGTTAAAAATATTTGGAAAACTCTTGTTCATTCATGTGCAAAGGGAAGTCTGACCATAGGCACTGTCCAAGAATATGCCCTGCACCAGTATATATTTATATTAAATTCGAGTTCAACTGATGAAGTCTTATTGACAGCAATTGTTCATGTTGTTTTGGCTTCTTTTTTTTCTTGACTGTTATGTTGTTTATGTAAGTTTTGTAATTGCTTTTGTAAAATTATTTGCGCAGAGATCTTGGGAAGACTAGGAAAAATACTGCAAAATAAAAAAAGAAAAAAGAAGAAAAAATGTAAATTTTTCAATGGTTTGGACTCAAGACTTTTTTTGCTCAATATCCAGGACCAAAAGCCATACAACTTTTCTCAGATAAAATATTTTACTCAACCTTAAGATTTTACTTAAATCTTGAGAATTTTCTCAACTTTGGTAAAGTTGTGGACCATAAAGAAAGTCGTAGAGAACATATCCATTTCAGAGTGTCCATTACCTCAATATACCCCTTAGGTGTTCGCGGCCAATGAAGTGGTTTATTGGTAAGACCAGATGACTGAGGAATTAAACAAACAAGATAATTATTTAATTAATGTCTGGTTTTTTTTGCCCATTTTTCTGTTCATTAAAGATATCTGTTATAGAGCAGAAAATCTGAGTTGAATTATATAAATAGAAAATTTTATGTATTTGTAATTATTGATTACGTTGATGTATAGTTTATTAAGTTTTATATATTTTGTTTTTGTTGGAAAATATAGAAAACGATATTATGAGTTGGCATAATTACAATACATTTCACTTATTTGCCTACCAGATATTTCCATAACTCAGCTAATTGCATAGGAAGTCAAAACACAGAACCAAAGCCAATCTACATGCATTCAATGTTAAAGTGTTCTTTTATTTGCATCGATAAAACTCAAGATTCAGTTTTATTGCATAGCCATAGCAAAATGTCTTAATTGCTCTCGGGTACAGTGGTTAGTCTTTATCAGCGCTATTATTGTTTGCATACCCGTGTCTGCTGATGTAATATCTTCTGTTTTGACATTACACACCTGTTTGTTGATTGGACGTACCGTATTTTCTGTATTAGACGACCACCAGGGGTACATTTTCCAAGAGGGGGCTGTTTATTAGAGTAAAATTATTAATAAAACTATAATTTGACTGATTTTCAGTCTTTCATTCATTGCCACATGCAGACTGTTGTTTCTCTTTATATGAAAATATATAAATAATTATACATTTATCTTTTTTCGTATTGATCTATGTAAATAAACATCCCAAAGTACATGTAATCAGTTTTACTCGTGACCTATACATTTTCCATCCATGACACTGTATCGTTCATGTATGTTTCCCACATTATGATTAACATGTGTCCTTCAGCTTGGGAATCAGTAACCGTAGAAATCATCCGAAAGCCATAAACCATGATGGAGGTGGGGATGGTTTATTTAATAACGCCGTGTGAAAACACAGAATAAGATTTTATGTGAATGGCTGCTGGAATACTTGACAAATGGTAACAACCGTCTCTTCACAATTGCTATAGAACAGCATTTCATTTTGCGATCGTAAAATCTTGACATTAAATGCGATTTTTGATATCCAATAGCAAATAACTTTTAAGTAAGTAGTTAACTCTGTATATGAAATGCTCATATGTTGAACACGCCCTCCTGGCATACCGGATCATTAAAATCAGTAAAATATAAGCGGCATATGCCGTTGATGGTTGGATATTCCTACTCGAGTGTGAAAAGTTAACGATGGGTAAGTCTAAATTGTCGCATTTGTCGCATAGCCTAGTTATCAATTTTTCGTCTTATATATATATATATATATATATATATATATATATATATATATATATATATATATATATATATATATATATATATATATATATATATATATATATATATATATATATATATATATATATATATATATATATATATATATATATATGACTTTCGATACCTTGAAGTCGTCGGGTTCATCGAAAAATTCAAGGTTTACATATATGTATATAATTAAAATCAGTAAAATATAAGCGTCATATGCAGGTGATTGTGAGATATTACTACTTGAATGTGGAAAGTTAACGATGGGAAAGTCGAAATGGTCACATTTGTCATATAGCCTAGTTCCCAATTTCTCGTCTTTATATATATATATTTATATATATATAACTCTCGATACCTTGACGTCCTGGGGACCATCGAAAAACTTCGAAGTTTATATATATATATATATATATATATATATATATATATATATATATATATATATATATATATATATATATATATATATATATATGTATAACTAGTACTTTGACGTCCTCGGGACCATCGAAAAACTTCGAGGTTTATATATATATATGTGTGTGTGTGTGTATGTGTGTGTGTGTGTGTACGGTGTTAGAAACTGCCGTAAAATATAATCTAAAAACTGAAATTCCCTTATCTCTTCACTCCCGCTGTTAAGTTGAGGTTTTCATGCAAGATCCCGGAAGCTATGTCATTAGCGCGTGACCTGCAACTGATAAGAATCACGTGAAGTTGGAAAAACTTTGGGAGAATGTTATTGTAAAAACCATATAACCTAGCGTGGTGGAGTCTCGTGAACCCTTTCTTGACCTAAACGAGTTTAAGTTTTAGGTCATAAAGCATAACATTAGAATTACACTGATTAGAGTGATCGTTCCTACTTGTCATCAGATATAAGAGTATATTCAGTGAGGAATAAAACGTTTTTATCGTGCACCTTGTCATAAAGGAAAAGTTAGAAGAATCATCTGTGTGATAATCAAAAGGTTACTCCGCCCCGCCATCTTATGTGAATAGGACAATACATGTACAATGACACTCATCTTATCATGATATAGAAACAGCATGTATGTAGTTTTGTCTATGTATGATTTCAACTTAAAAGAAATAAATATTATAAATGAAAAATAAAATAAACATTTTCTTTAGTTTTTCTGTACCGTATAATCTGCGTGTTATTGACATACGATAGCTTTACTGAGGGTAGACCGTGTCTTAAAGGGCTCAGAACTAACAACGGTTCGTTGGCCCGTAGACAGTAATTAAGAACACAGGTTTGTAGAATTCTCATCTTATGAAATAATTGACCTTTTGCCTAATGCCCGACAGGGCACCTTTTGGGAAACTTTTCAAACACTTCTGTGATTATGACATTACCATTGAATGACGTCAAAAACAACATAGACAGTCATGTGTCAGACACTTAGCGATAGGTTAATTCTACCCCATCTTTATTACAATTTGTAATTATCCTATCTTGTCCTTAGTGTTACATTTGGATATTCTTTAAATCTAAATATAGCATCAGATTATTATTTTCAGCTATTTGTAGGCCAGTAGAAGTCTTTTGCACCTGGTTGATTTTTAATGCTACTGGACACTTGGGCAAAAAGTGTTAAACTCATGTCACAGTTATTTATAGATTAAGAAATATATTTAGTTCTTGGCCGTAACATATAGATTGATAAAACTTACATTCCTGTCTTTGTGTAAAAATGGAAACAGATGATTAAAGGGGCGTTAGCTGTATTTCCCCCTTAAATTCTTTCTCTTTTGCTACTTGCATTGATGTACAAGTCAAATAAGTAATAATAATTTGTTTTATTTATTTTTCTTTTTTTTATATTTCGATTTTTTTCTAAATTTGCTTCTTGTATTTGATGTACAATAACAGTTAAGAACTATATACAGGCAAACAAAATCTGATATTCCTATATACAAATACTAATGCCGAGTGTGGCATGATATTCATATACAAATGCTAAGGCTGAGTGTGGCATGATATTCATATACAAATGCTAAAGTTTGAGTGTGGCATGATATACTTATACAAATGGTAATACCGAGTGTGACATGATATTCATATATAAATGCTGATGCCGAGTATGGCATAATATTCATATACAAATACTAATGCCGAGTGTGGGACGTTGGCAGAGGACACAAACTCCTTCCGGAAGGAGTCTGTGTCCTCCGCCAACGTGCCACACTATCTCGTTTTGGATTCGCAATCGTTCTTCATGTTCTTCGTTCGAGACCATTTATATATCTGATTTGTGCTTTCGATTATCCTCTGGTACTTCTTCATTTTCATTTAATCAATTTCAATCAGAAAAGTGCCAAGTCTTGGTCATAAAGAAAAAGATAAATGGGTCGTTGAAATAGTTAAAATAATGACACAGAAAAAAGACTCTTGATGAAGTGTAAAAACACAGACACTCAGAGAAAAACAGTGGTTTAGTGAATGGCAATTTGTCAGTATACTTAAATGTTGGAATTAGAACACTCGTTTGTTTTACCTCTTGAGTACACGATCAAACGTTTCTAGACCATTTTCATATCAACTCCCATATTAATCATATATATTGAAGTCTGTAGCAGTAGTATGCAATTAACATCATCGATATGGCATGTATCACATTAATGAGTTAAACCTGTTTTTTCTCATTAAATCCTAGTTTTTCTAATGTTTAACCTATTTTTTTTTTCTCAGAGGGCCCAATCCACATTAACTGGACACAAAACTGAACTGAGGAAAACAAAGTTTAGCTGCGCCTAAAGAAAACTAGTTCTGTGCCGAAATCACAAAAATTGAATTAAATCTAATTTTTACTCGAGAAAAACTAAACTAGTTTGACTAGTATTTATACTTTGGTTTCCGAGGTTGAACCCCCCGTTTAAGAAGTTTTATGGTCGATACGGGGATCTTGTAAAACATTTTGAAGTCTCCCTGAGTAATATAAGATAGTATTCTGGAGCACAGGCTGTGATTCCTTTTCTCTTATCGTGCATCCATGGTTGATTATTTTTCTCCCATGATTCAAACACATGTATATGCAAGTAAATAGCAACTGACGCAACTTTTAATGCACTGTCCGAATGGAAAATTTCCTCCAAATATTGTACCTCTGTATTATTTTTCTTATCACCATAGCAACGACTACAGCAATTATAACAATCAATATGACAACATCTAGCACCAAGCCAACGATTCCCACTCTACTCAGCGAAACTGTATTTTTCTGAAAGAAGAAATACACAAATTCAAGTTCTATGACAATTTAATTTATTTTTCGGAGTGATATTTTTCAATTGTAATTAAATGTATATATATCCATATTAACAATAAATACATTGTGACAAGCGTACATTCGTTAAATAATACTATATGTACATAAAGTGTAAGGAATATAGACCAGAGTATGCTATGGGACTTTTGGCATTCCGGTCAGATTTCTGTAATTAACAGTTTTAATTGACGTCTATCTTTAGCAACATCTCCAGCAATAGAATCACTATTGCCTGTTAAAAGTATGACGGATCCCTGTGTATAAATCTTTTCGTGAATGATAATATGTAAAATTGGCATTTTAATAAAGAGACACATATCGCTATTGTATAGTTACTGATTATAATTTAACGCTTCCTTGATTTCCTTAATATAGACTTATGATGTGTTATATATTTAAAGCAGTGAGTGGTCATGTTTGCATAAAAATGGTACCTAATTACGCAAATTGAGGTGTTACAGTAGAACCTCGCTATTAAGACGACCAGACTGACTCACACGTGGTGGTCTGATTAGTAAGGTGTTACAGTGGAACCTTGCTATTTAGACCACCTGACTGACTGACTGACACATAGTGGTCTGATTAGTAAGGTGTTACAGTGGAGCCTCGCTATTTAGACCACCTGACTGACACATAGTGGTCTGATTAGTAAGGTGTTACAGTGGAGCCTTACTGTTAAGACCATCTGACTGACTGACTGACTGACTGACTGACTGAGACATAGTGGTCTGATTAGTAAGGTGTTACAGTGGAGCCTCACTGTTAAGACCACCTAACTGACTGACACATAGTGGCCTGATTAGTAAGGTATTACAGTGGAGCCTCACTGTTAAGACCATCTGACTGAGTGACACATAGTGGTCTGATTATTAAAGTGTTGCAGTGGAGCCTCACTGTTAAGACCACCTGACTGAGTGACACATAGTGGCCTGATTAGTAAGGTGTTACAGTGGAGCCTCACTGTTAAGACCATCTGACTGACTGACTGACACATAGTGGTCTGATTAGTAAGGTGTTACAGTGGAGCCTTACTGTTAAGACCATCTGACTGACTGACTGACTGACACATAGTGGTCTGATTAGTAAGGTGTTACTGTGTGTGTGTGTGTGTGTGTGTGTGTGTGTGTGTGTGTGTGTGTGTTGCGGGAGGTTACCCATCGCAGGGTAAACATTTTCACCCACATATTCTGCAGCTTTTACCCCAGGTATTTTTCAAATTCAGATACTATTCTTCAATTTTGTTGCTCTAAATCGTGGTATATTTCATCCACTTTCTATATCTGTTCCCATAACTGTTTTATTGTAGTTTCGTTGTTTTTTTTCTGAAGAAATTTGTTTGATTAAAGGATATCTATCAGATCATATCAATCGGTATCATTGTCGTATTTCAACAAGTTCATATGTTGTCTTGTCGTAGCTTGGTAACCAATTATTACAAAATTAGATTTTGTCATCAGGGTTTTGATATCATTTGAACCTTCTCACGTTCCCATGTTTGTATTTGTTTTTTTCGTCAGAAGTATAATTAGAAAATAAAAACCGCAGATACCAAAGCATGAAATAATAGAATGTCCAGGACATAGATACAAATCCGGTAAAAATGGACAAACACGGACCGCTGGAAACCAAGAGGTAGGATCAGGTGCCATGGAGGAGTAAGCATCCCCTATCGACCGGTCACACCCGCCGCGAGTTCACAGTCAAGTCCATTTAAACAAGTGAGGAATGTATCCTCGTCACAATTGGTACAGACGTCTCAACAACCGCCAACGAAAAGGCAACTCAACATTTCACTTAGTGAAACAGAGTAGTCGCAAACAAGACTATTATACCGACCGTAAAACTTGCGGAACGTTGACATTAAACGCGGTTTTCGATATTCCTGTGTCAACAATTTGTCAATGAGTAGTTTACCTCTGTATATGAAATCTTCATATGTTGTGCAAGCCCTGGCATATCGGATCATTTGTGAAATATAAACTCCATATGCAGGTGACTGAGGGATATTACTATTTAAATGTGGAAAATTTACGATGGGAAAGCCGAAATCGTCGCGTTTATCGTATAGCTTCGTTGCTAATTTCCCGTCTGATTTTATATTAAGTAAAATGACTAAGTATGAAGCGTGTGTGCTATTTTTGCGTAGAACATGTCTGTTAGTTTTTTTTATTGTTTTTCAGATAGGTATTTAGACTCTACCAGGAGGTAAAATCTGAAGCTCATAAAGATCTTTGGTTCCATAATGAACTTGCACAACAAAAAGCACAACAGACATTGTACATTATGAATAATCAAGCATAATTCACTTACATGCCGTCTTATTATTGACGGTTGATAGGTGAGGCTTACCTAGATTTTGATTTGTACTGTTTTATTATAAGTCCAAACATGCATTGATTGGAGTAAGTACGTAACATGACGGCATATCTTATCTCGTGACCCTTTACCTCAAAGGGAGAGGTGTGACAATCGCCACAGCTAGAATACAGAGTTGTCTATATCATTGACCTACAAAAAAGACCGTTGTTCATTTCCTAATAAAGTATCAAAGATGAATTTGAAAATAGGTTAAATTAAATAAATAATACCCAGTATATCTTTCAGTGTTTATTATGTTATCACCTATAGATCAACGTCTGATCGCACAAAGTCCAAACTTGTCATTTAAACTAAAATAGAACGTTCCAAGGTATGGAATTGTAAACAGCAAAATTTGGTTAAATATATTTACTGCGTACCTCGATAGTATGCAGATAGTTTGAAAGTCTGTCTTTTTATAGAATCAAATAAAACGATCAATGCAGTGTGCGTTGTACCTGCAAGTTTAACTTACAATACAATAATCGTTGCACAGCCAGCTGTGTACCATGAATTGTGTCACGTGGTGTCTACCTGAGCAAGGTTATATCAAGGTGATAGATATAGAGTTGGGCGTTTTCGTTGACAACCATTTGCTTACCTGTCTGTGTATCTATACAAGTGTATTCAGAACGTTTCAGCAATTTTGAGGTGGTACATCTTGTCAACAGAGACAAAAAACATTAGAACAAAATTTATTGAAAATAAATTAATTTATCCGGAACGGGATAATACGCATTATACTTTGTAAAATATCGATAGTGCTAATGATGCGATCTATCACATACACGTCATCTTTTTTATTGACGACTGATAGGGGACTTTTACCTGGATATTGATTTGTATTGTTTTATTATATTTCTATACGAGTCATTTAAAGTAAAATAGAACGTCCCAAGGTATGACATTGTAAATAACAAACTTTTGTTAATTTTCTTTACTGCATAACTCGATATTATATAATGCTTGTAGTTTGTTGGTTTGCCATTTTATAGAATATTAAAACTTCAGATACCAAAGTGTAAATCAATAGAATGTCCAGGACACAGACAAATCCGATAAAAAATGGACAAACACGGACCTCTGGAAACCAAGAG
Organism: Atrina japonica; assembly: GCA_030159075.1. NCBI lineage: Eukaryota > Metazoa > Mollusca > Bivalvia > Pterioida > Pinnidae > Atrina > Atrina japonica. Next base: position 20,373 of record BROG01001642.1, on the reverse strand, counting down.
GTGGGATCAGGTGCCATGGAGGAGTAAGCATCGACCGGTCACACCCGCCGTGAGTCCACAGTCAAGTCCAGTGAAACACGTGAGGAGTGTATCAAATAAATCGAATAATGCAGTGTGTATTATATCAGCTAGTTTATTTTATAATACTGGGAAACGTTGTGCAGCTAGCAGCGTACCTTGACTTTCGTCACGTGGTGTGTACCGGGAAAAGGTGATATCAATGTGATATATATATAGAGCTGGGCGTTTTCGTTGACAATCATTTGCTTACCTGTCGGTGTATCAAGACTACATTGCGTTGTGCATATCATATAATATTGAACTTTTATTCAGTTTTGAGGTGGTACATCTTGTTAGCAGAGAAAAAAAAACATTAAAACAAAATTAATTAATCCGGAACGGGAAAATACACAGTGCATTTTGTAAAACATCGATAATTCAAGTGCGATCTCATTTTGACCGGCAGTCTACATCAATTGTGACATTTATTCAAAGGTAATATATCATATATTTTAATATATATTTTGAGTGTACTCATGGTAAATATTGATTTACCGACCATTTCTGTTAACATCACTGTATTATAGATAGATCTTTGAGTGACGATCGTTTTCAGAAAACAATTTCTTTCGCTGCAATACTTTTTCCTATTTTTAAAGTCAAAATCAGACAACCTTTTCCTATTTGTCTTTTGTTTAATATTTTTATTTCTGTGTTCGTTGACGTACATAAACAGCAAGACCTTAAAAGTAACTTAACAATGACTATGGTCGAGGTAAGTTTAAATCGACCCAATAGCTTCAGGGGAGACGATTTTCAGAAAGTTTATATTCACAGCCAACGACGGACCATTATTCCTGGTAAGCTATTGAATCCAAGGGCACACAAATATATACAATACAAATCCAAGATTGTTGTCCCGTGCATAGGGGCATCCCGCATTACTACTTGGGTGAAGCTATGAATCGTTACACGCAGTATAAATACAGCTTCTGCCATGACATTGATTAATCTTCTTTACATATTTCGCCATTATATCACTAGATCTAAAACTTTAGTCGATTTGAAATGTTATTCTATATATTTTTTTTAATTTTACAATACAGTTCACGTGTTTTATGATTCGCTTTAGTTTAATTTCCAACGTATCCCGATTGGACCTAGACCTGTGTAAATGTCAAAAAACACCGATTTTCATCCACAGAAATTATGATAGTCTAATCCCATACATTGATAGGAGTAAGTATTAGTGTTTTAATTAAGGGAATGTGTATAACAATACTGTAAGCCAATACATGGCGGTATCACTTATCTCGTGACCCTTTACCTCAAAGGGAGAGGTGTGACAATCGCCACAGCTTGAGTACAGAGATGTTTATATCTTTGACCTACATAAAAGACCGTTGTTCATTTCCTAATAAAGTATCAAAGATGAATTTGAAAAAAAAAGTTTAAATAAAATAAGAAAAACCCAGTATATCTTTAATTGTTTATTATGTTATCACCTGTAGATCTACGTCTGATCGCACAAAGTCCAAAATCGTCATTTAAACTAAAATAGAACGTTCCAAGATAAGAAATTGTAAACAACCAAATTTGGATAAATATTTTTTTGCGTAACTCGATAGTAAATCATGCCGATAGTTTGTAGGTCTGTCTTTTTATAGAATCAAATAAAACGATCAATGCAGTGTGCGTTGTACCTGCAAGTTTAACTTACAATACAGGGAATCGTTGCACAGCCAGCTGTGTACCATGATCTGTGTCATGTGGTGTCTACCTGCGCAAGGCTATATCAAGGTGATAGATAAGGAGTTGGGCGTTTTAGTTGACATTCATTTGCTTACATGTCCGTGTATTAAGACTACATCGCGTTGTGTATCTCATATCATATTGAACTTTTATCTATACAAGTGTGTTCAGAACGTTTCAGTAATTTTGAGGTGGTACATTTTGTTAACAGAGACAAAACATTGAAAATAAATTAATTTAATACGGGGAAATACGCATCATATTTTGTAAATCATCGATAGTGCTAATGCTGGGATCTAATTTTGACCGGCAATCTACATCAATTCTGACAGTTATTAAGAGGTAATATATCATATATATCATACTATATACCTTGAGTGTACTAATGGTAATCGTACGTCTGTCAATGGCATTACCGATTTTTCTTCTGCAGCTTACTGTATTATAGATAGACCTTTCTTGACCGATCGTTTCTGCTAACATCACTGTATTATAGACCTTTGTTGACCGATCAGTTCTGGTAACACATTGTTTTATAAATATATCTTTGTTCGACAACTATTTCTTCTAACATCATTGTATTATAGATAGATCTTTGCCTGACAACTATTTCTTCTAACATTATTGTATTATAGATAGATCTTTGTGTAAAAACTATTTCTGCCAAGGTATGGCACGTTGAACAAGACCCGGGTCATTTGCATAAGTCCGGAGCGAGAGGCATTAGTTGTGTTTTAGTTTTACAAATTAATGACATATAGATATACACAGGTGCCAACATTTTAAAATTCCTATATACTTCGCGAAAATCCCTTGAGAACCCCAATTACTCGTATTCGTATATATTTGGTGAACATTGCTTGAGAAAGTCAATTATTCGTTTGTAAATGGTCAATTCGACCGTAATATTTGTAACCAGTATTTTATCATCCTGGTATATATTGACATTGTATTACATATATTATATTGTTTTACCATTATATCACTAAATCTAAAACAGTAGCCTTTACGAAATGTAATTCTATAATTTGAATATAACATTTCAGTACAGTCCACGCGTTTTATGATTTCTTTAGTAATAATTTTCAACGGATCACGATGGGACCTAGACCTGTGTTATTGAGCTTGTAAAAATACCAAGCTTAAATATCTCAGGTAATTACAGGTAAAAAGTAAAAGAAAGTTATCATAAACTGAAAAAAAATTAATTTGTATGCATGTGCATATATATATATATATATATATATATATATATATATATATATATATATATATATATATATATATATATATATATATATATATTCAGTGAGTGTGAAGTCGGTAGCGCGCTCGAGTCCCGCCAGCGACAGGTTGGTTTCCTGTCTTTCGGATGAGACAGTAAAAGCTGTAGGTCCCGTGTCTCAGTAGGTGTTGGCACGTTAAAGAACCCTCACTGCTCAATGGCCGTAAGTGCCGAGCATAGGCCAAAATTGATGTCCTTCATCGGCATTTGGTGACGTCTCCATATGAGTGAAATATTCTCATGTGAGACATTAAACAACAATAAATAAATAAGTGAGTGTGAAACGAAAGCATTTATATAATAGTAACAATATATACATGAGGTATATGTTGGCACGTTAAAGAACCCTCACTGCTCAATGGCCGTAAGTGCCGAGCATAGGCCAAAATTGATGCCCTTCATCGGCATTTGGTGACGTCTCCATATGAGTGAAATATTCTCATGTGAGACATTAAACAACAATAAACAAATCAGTGAGTGTGAAACGAAAGCATTTATATAATAGTAACAATATATACATGAGGTCATATAAAAACTCAACAACTACAATTAACATATTAATAATAATGATACAACCTGTATAATAAATGGTGTTAACTAAATATATGATGAACTATAATATTGCTATGAAAAATAAATAATTTGAAATGTGAAAGAGAGAAGAAATATAAAAAATTGATATAAAATATTTTGGTTTACTTAAAATCCAAGTTTAACTATATAACCATGAAATTAAAATGTTAAAGATATATGAGAGACAAAAGCTATTAAAATTTGCTTGATTACTTAAACTTTGCTAAGTTTTGAATTTACCTTAGTTTATAACAAAATAATATTTAATTTATCATAAAATTGAAAAATTAAAGATGTATAAGAGTGAAAACAAAATATTAAAATTTGGTCCAATACTTAAACTTTGCTAAATATTTGAATTTACCTTAATATAAAAATTTTACTAAACTTACCACAAATAAAGATGTACTAATGAGAACAAATATTAAATTTTACATAAACACCTTATTTTTACTAAATATTTGAATTTACCTAAATACTAAAACTTAATTTACCATGAAAATGAAAACTTAATTTCAATATTTATTTTAAATTATCTAGAACCAAACTTTTACTTACCAGTAAATTACAGTTAGTGGGGAAAAAATAACGTGTGTGAATGAGGACAAATATAAAAAACTACCTGAATACCAAAATTTTACTAAATTTACTGTAAATTTGTAGAGAGAAAGAAATGTTTGAATTTACTAGGATATCTAAATTTTACAGTACCTGTATTTAAATTAGCGTTTAATTGCTAAAACGACATACTTATTTCATAAAAACAGCTATTGTACATACAATGTTAGAATAGGAAGAAGAACCCGTAACGATACACTGCGTGGTTGACAACATAGTATATTATATTGAAATTTCATCAGTTCAAGAATTCAGGAACGTTTAGCACTTTTAAGATTATGCATTTAGTTCAAGAACGGGAGATGCCATTGGAAGTTATTTCATCTTATCTAAAGGCTATCACGGAGCGTGTTTTATCAAAACGTGACAGTTGAAATACAATTTTTGTAACCGTCAATACACATTTACTCTGACACGGTATCCCAAGGTAACATATTTGTCTTTAGTCCGCAGATTTCATTAATGCCAAAAACATTTTATGATAAATTTGCAGCTTTTTCACATGTGTTAGTGTGATATTGATCCCAGAATCATAAACTGAGGTGTGTAATTTTGTATTGATATATTGTTTGAAAATTTGGAAACAAAAATAAAATATGAAAAGTTTATGAATTCTCGTCATAACTATCAGTATCTTTATAGTAAAGCCTAATTATTTGAGATTCAATTTATTCATTAATTTATCTATAGATTTTGTCATGTATATATACCTATTTATTTATTTATTTATTTATTTATTTATTTATTTATTTATTCCGATATTTATATGCAGGTCTCTTAGAGATAAAGGGTTACTGTAACATCAGTACATCAGTATATATTTTGTAATTTGTTTAAACATCTGTCATAGGCATTCGTGCTATGTAAGAGTAAAACATTTATATTGTTCACATAGGAATATCGTGACACTCCCTTCTAGAGCCCCACGAGCAACCAAAGGGAGATAACTCTTACAACACAAGGCGTGAAAAAAATGGCAGACGACAAACCGTGTTGACAATAACAAAATCATTTAAAGTGGTAAAGGTTGTCCTAAACTCAGATTAGATCACATACGTGCATGTTCTATATAATCAATGTCAGAAATCATTATAATCAATATATAACTGGTCTATTATAAATTTGCATCCATGACTATTTCTGCCTGTGTAATCAAAACTTCCAATCCCTTTGTCGGCTTCAGCTTTGACGAGAACCAACCTACTGTAGTACTGCAACTTGCAAGGTCAAAACCTTTTCTCCGCAATCAACTAATCATTGGTAATTTAAATATATATAAAATTGCTAAATAAACAAACTAGTCCATCATATTACACCACGGAGTATTTTGTAAAAAATATAAATAAATCATCTCAAAGGTTACGAAATCGGGATGACGGTAAGGGTCCAGGGCCAAGAGTACTGTAGGTCTTTTGTCAGCTACTTCAGTCATCACTGCTGACGTAAATCTAATACGTGTACTCTCATTTAGCTTGATTAACAGTTGAAACTTAAACTGATACCTGTCAGCGGTGGGCTGCACTTGCCGCTTTAGAGGGGCGGGGAGGGGCTGGGTTGCATTCAACCAAATGAATTTTCAGGAAATAGAGAAAATGTAAATTACAAATCATTTTGTGACTGAAATTCAGGAAATAAGTCTTAGATATTTAAAAATAATGCATTTCCTAGCAAAAAAGGGCTTCCCAGTTCAATTAAAAATTGTCCGGATCTCTGTTGAATTGCCCTTGTCGGATTTTTTTTACTGAAACTCTTTATTTTACGAGAAAAGTCTGTCAATTGAATGCTTTATCTGGGATAAAAACAGAGTCCTATAACATAAAACTTCGGATGGCGATATTTTCATTTTTCTGTTTTTCTATACAACTATTTTCTACTAGTGTAGGCCTATTGAGGTGTCGCATTTCAAGAAATTCTAAAAAAAAAAATCAAATATCAGCATAAAGACATAAAATAACGAAAATATAATGCGACGGCACATATTAAAGGACTAAAGGGAAACGGTAGATTTGTGTCTGGATGATAGAGAAAACATACTAGGGCTTTCAATTCTAAAATTCATCTCGGGAGCCTACTCCCGAATCCCCTAGCGGTCGCCGAATTCAGGTTAAATTAATCTATCAGTGAAATATTATCAAGGATAGACAGGAATCAAAAGCACGCCCCATCCAACCTAAAACACTGCATTCTCCTATGTGGAGCTAAGGGGTTATTATTGGTGATTGATTGAAAGTGTTGTATGCAGTGTTTTAATCACATTGACAGTTTGCAACCGGAAATCTACGAATCTACCGTCATTCAAAATTTACAAAATACCTAGTCACACTCGATTTCCCCGAACTGAGTATTTTACCCCAAATAGAAAACGTAAAAAACCCAGTGATTGATAGATTTTTCTTTACACTGAATCAGAGCAGGGGATCCGCTATACACAAATAAATCTGTACAGTATTGATGATGATGATGATGATGATAATGATGATGATGTTTTCATATAGGGTTAAGATCCAGGATCCTGTTCGTCAAATATCATAGGAATGTACTACTGACATCATGTATAAAATATAAATCAAGATCGCCCCAAATGTGTTCCCTTCCTCCATCAGGGTATTTGTTTACATTTTGCACAGATGAATTTTTTTTCCGCTATATGTGACGTACCTTATGATGTGAACGGTTATAGGACCTAGTGTATACTGATGTAACGTATCACGCCTATCCTGATTGACCGGAAGTTTTGTTTGTTTATTGTTTATTGTTGTTTAACATCCCACTCAGGAATATTTCATCCATATGGAGACGTCGCCAATGACCGTACTTCAATAATTTTAGAGCTAGTCTTACTTGGAAATGCCGAAGTGCTAGTAAAAATTATCTCGCCGTTTAAACCTCTAACATTGTTGGAGTACACTACCGGTGAAGGGCTTCAAATGTTGGCCCATTCTCGGCACTTACGGCCATTGAGCAGTGAGGGTTCTTTAACGTGCCGACACTTACTGTGACATGGGACCTCGGTTTTTACTGCCTCAGTTCGACCTGCCGCCGGCGGGACTCGAACTCACAACCTCATGATCCAAAGTCGAGCGCAATACCGACTGCGTTAGGCCGGCTCAAAGAAGCTTTGTTCGAGTCTCTTCAGGAAGAACAATGACTTCTGTTGCTTAGCGCTCTACAAAGGATCTGGTCAGGGTTCGAACACGGATCCTTTAATTTACTTTGTGAACACCCTATCTATTTATTGTGTTACTATGTCTGTTATTTCTTTCAACTGAATTTGGGATCGTTTTATAACAATGTACATTTTATATAATTTCAGTCCACCTGATTTTGTGAGGAGAAATTCCACGTATACAAATATCAACATATCACCTGAGCTCCTTGGACAGCTATGGCCTCATCATCAGCACCAGGACAGATGACTGTAGGATATGCCCAGGAACTGATAAAAGTACAGTGTGACGTTTGTGATACCGAAGAGGACGCAACGTGGCATTGCACCGAGTGCGTGAAAAACATGTGTACAAAGTGTAAGCAATATCACGACAAATTTCTTACAGATCACAAAATAATCACAGTATTCGAGGGAAGAATTATCAGAAATTTGACCACTAAATGTCCAACTCATGACTTGGTATTTTCATATTTTTGTAATAATTGTAAGGTTAATATTTGTGATAAGTGTCGAAAGACAACTCACAGAGAATGTAAGCTTATACATGTCGACAAACACGCTGAAATATTAAAAACTTCCTTCACACAAAAAGTAGATAAGCAGAGAGAATGTTTACCTAAAATTGATATGCAATCAAACAAAATCAAGGACCACTTGACAAATTTTAACAATATATTAGAGAGTCAATTAACTTTAGTGGAGACAGAAACTGACAAACGACACAAAGACTTGGACGTTAGAAAATCCGACTTAATTAAAAAATTAAAATCCCAACAGATATCCGTGCAAACAACATTACACGACCAAATACAAACCCTCCAGGACCTCAGAACATCAATTGACGTGATAACAAAGTCGATAAAAACACAAATTGATTTAGTTCCGGACGCGGGCGTCTTACAGTTAGTAAATGAAGGAAACGCGAAATTAGATACCACATCTGTTAATACGAACTTTGACCTTCCCAACCCCTTTCGATTTGCACCATCTACTTTGTGGGACCAGGGAAACAACCCACTTGGTTCATTACAAAACACCGATATTTCCACTACGGTCACCATTGACACCCGTATAGATCCCCCTGACACAAGCAAAGATCTTCCCGACACTGAATCTCCCTCCCCGATCCCTAGTTTACATCGTTCCACACCCGCGGATCCATCTCCGTCACTGAGACATGAGATATCCGTTGTCCGCCAGCTGTCAGTAGGTGACTATGTTTACAGTTGTACATCAGACGGCAGCACGTGTTGGGTTGGTTGTTTGCCGTCTACAGTAAAACTTTACAATCAACGCGGTGATCAGCTGCTGAGTGTTGGCTTGTCACATCGTACAGACTACACAGCGCTGACTACAACAGGGGAGGTACTTGTGTCAGGTTATACAACAGTCATCTCACGTGTAAACAAGACAGGTCAAGTACGTAAGTTTACCGACATATCTGCACGTGATGTGGCGTGTGTTACAGGTTTAGTTACAACACGACAAGATGACGTGTTTGTGTGTGTCAGAATGAAAGGTAAAACTAAAGATAAAGTTCTCACGTTCTCCGCACGAGGTAAGAATATTTCGGAACTTAATTCCCACTTCTTTACATCTACAAAACTGCATGGTATACACGCTGTCTCACGTGACACATTCTGTGTACAGGACGGCGAGGGGAGGGAGGGTGGTAGACTTGTGTTTGTAGACGGCGGTGGTCAACTGGTCAGACACATTGACCGGACGACGACAGAGTTACAGAGTGACATAACGGCTGTAGCGGGGGACAGACACGGACACTTGATCATTGCTACAGGTAAGTACATACATGTGTTAAGTGGGGAGGGCACGTGTAAACGTACTTATCACATACATTCAGGGTGGGTAGGGGGTGTGTCTGTGGGTGAGGACGACGTTCTGTGGATCGGGACATGGACAGTGGGGACAGAGTTGACAGGGGAACTGATTGTAGCCAAATACTTAGAGTAAACATCTACACAACACACTCTTATAACACCTGTTACACATTATATACTACACATTTTTACACACATCTCACTTCTGTGACACACGACAAATGTTTTGTTGATATTTTTATTGTTTATTTACCGACATTAACGTCAGAGTAACGACATTTTATCAGCGTCTTTGTCGATTCTACTCGCGATGTCCGCCATCTTGGATTTGATTGTTTGTTGATGAATGTAAATTGTAAATAATTTGATTGAAGATGGACAGTGGGACACTCATGTTATCTGTTAAGTATACATTTATCTTTAGTTTTATTCTATTAATTGTATAAGCATTAAAATAATTCATAAATTCTTAAAATAAAGGCGTAAAAAGCAAGTGTGAATGTGCAATGTGTAAATATTGGATATTGTACAGTGAGGCTCTAGAAGGTGAATTCTTAAAAACTTAATACAGTACAACAGAAATTGTCGCATTCAGTAAAATGCTTCAGATTCATTTAATTTTGATAATTTGAATATGTTTATTTAAAAATATTTGTATTTATATATATTTGTAGTTCTAGTATATATATATATATATATATATATATATATATATATATATATATATATATATATATATATATATATATATATATATATATATATATATATGTTTTGTTGTTTTTATCATATATTTAAACTACTGGTAACTAGACAAATACTATAAATATAATACATGTATTAACGATAAATATATAGTTTTTAATTGTTTTAAGTTTGCTGTGTTATAATTGCGACTTGCATCTGTTAATGGAAATTCCTACAGTACAGTATATTTGGGCAGATCTCGGTAAAATTGTAGTGTCACATGATTTGCGCCTCTCAATGATTTTGCGCGCCCATGCTTCTGTCCACCTTAATTAATGCATTGAATTGACTGTTTTCTAAAGTTGCAAATATTTTTGTATATTTTATTGGTACTTTGTGATTGTTTGTATGTATGTATGTTTGTAGCTTAATAAAATTAAAAAAAAAAGAAAAAGGGAGCCAAATAAAAAGGGGTTCCCAAATCGACCCTGTAGTCTCTTTGTGTGATATAGAGCACCAATGAGTCTATGGGTCAGTTGCTTTGGTAGCCACCACTTACAACTTAACATATCAGTAGTAAATCAGGTAAGTATTCATGTTCACATATTTTTTAAACATATCATTATCTATACTGTATTAAGTTAATCTACTTTATGTATATCTATAAATACATTGTATTTGGTGGTGTTTGCTCTATAGAAGAATGCAAGGAAACCAGTTTAGAGGTTATGAGGTATACATGTATCAGGTAAGCACAGGTAAATATGAAATGTATGCTCAAACAATGTAGGTAAATAGTTCATCTCCCATCCCTAAGCCCCGTTCACACAGACAAATGCAAGGAAACTTGCTTAAAAGTTATAAGGTTACTCAGTTAAGCACAGGTAAGTGTAAAATGTTATTCATTTTCCATCCTTAGACTTGACCTCAGAATCCAAAAGGAAGATTCTCGAAAATTCTCGAAATCAAATTGACATTCATCATATTGAGTGAAAGAGAACCCCAGGAAAGCACTAACACATTATTGAGAAGGAGAAAATATCCAACATATGGCAATGAAAGTTTGGCAATTTAATCGGCCAAGTGGAAAGGACGGTTGGAACGGTTACACAAATGATAGAGTGGAGGTCACATCAAGCCAATTCTCACTTATGCCGATCCATCGTGGGAGAGGAATGTAGCCCCAGGTGTCACAATACATTGTGTGAAGCTACAACATATAGTGTTTGATTATCATATTTTAGTGTTTGGGTGGAGGATAAAACAGAGAGAAAGAGAGAGTACTGGGCCTCTGTAGGGGTTAATGCATCACGCTTTGAACCATGAATTCTATTAATCCGGTCAGCGAAGGTTGGAACCCCACTTTAACCTCAGCGAAGGATGGAACCCCACTGTAACCTAAGCTGAGATTTGTGAGAACGTTTGCCTGTTTACTTGCGTACGGCCGGTGGTCTCTTCCTGGTTAAGTTGTAACTAGGTTCTCTCCTCCACCATTACAAACCGGTCGCCACCATTGTTGAGTGTGGCATAAAAGAAAAATAAAAAAATGCTGTAGAGATATAATACTTTTTTGTACTTGACCTTTTTCTGATACTCTCCATGTGATTGATTGACATTCCTGTTACTTATTACTCTGTAATTTTTATATTTATCACATTTTATTACATTGCATATCTCTTTTATTAATCTAACATATTTTTAGAGCCCTGCTGAAACTCCAGTGTCTGGATTTCAGTGACACACACCAGTCCAAGTAACTTTTAAGGATTAACAGAAAACTTCACCAGAAAAGGGTCATATTGTAAGTGGGTAAGTGTAAATGTCATCATTAGAACTGTCTCCTGTTTGTGTATTAATCTTTTTTTTTTAAAGATTTTGCCTTAGTTCAATAACAACCAATTTGACTGAACTGATATAGGAGTTATTTCCCTTTAAATACTGATTTCTCTCTTTTATGTTTGCTATTATATCAGAAACTATAATAGATAATTAATGTTAGAAACAGAAGATAGGTATTGATTATTGATGTGAATATTTCTAATTTTTGTAATTTCAAACATTTGACAATTCAAACTGAAAGTAAAATTAAGACATCACAATTTCTACTTTTAAACTATTTAGGACATTTTCATTACAAAACTTCAACTTTCTGTTTTTATGGATTAATCCTTTAATTTCTGTTTTAGAAATTAAAAATATATATATAATGCAATCAGAAATGGCTGCATATTATTTTTTGAAAAATGTGGTTTCATATGAAGTACAGTAAAACCTGGCTATAAAGACCATCTATCTATAAAGATCACCTGTCAATAAAGACCACCTGGTCACAAAGACCTTTTTTAAATACTGATTATGTCACAAAGACCTTTTTTACTGTCCCAGTAGTACTATCTGTGTACAAATCAACCTCTATTTAAAGACCATCTCACTCTATAAAGACTGGTTTTCTTGTGTCACTAAGGAGGTAGCTACATACAAATATCACTGTACAAAGTAAAAATGATAGCCTTTTATTACTCTTGTCCTGTGTAGATTACCTGTTCAGGTTTTGAAGAATCTCTTACTATAGATATCATTCTGTTGAGCCTGTCAACACTACTGGTCATAATAGACTGATCTAATACAATAAAAAGAACATACCATTTAGAGACTTAGGGATGAGTTAAATGAAAATGTCATACTGTTTTAGAATGTGTATGCCAAGTTTAAATATACACACACCAATACTATACTGTATAAGAGCTGTAACTGAGTCCTTTATATAATGTTTATAAATATAGACTTCAGTTTCTTGATTAGTCCTGTATTTTTGTCAGTTATGACTGATTCTCTGTGCTTTGGTTTAAAAGAGTGATTGAGAGCAGATTAATTGAAGTGATGTAAAACATGTTGTCCTCTTTTATTTCAATATATATGACTTTTTGTTCCTATGGATAGGTGTGTGTGAATTCATTTAACTTATATATATATATATATATATATATATATATATATATATATTATATATATATATATATATATATATATATATATATATATATATATATATATATATATATATATATATATATGATCAAAATATTGAACATGATCGCATAATGTCTACATATACATAAACCAAAACATCACATACACCAACACCACACATACACACAGACCAACAAATAACAACACCAACAACACATGTATACACATACACACACCAACACCAAACATACACACAGACCAATAAATACCAACACAACATACACATGTATACATATACACACACCATATACACACAGAACACCATATAACAACTCCAACAACACACATACACACACACCAAAAAGTATACCCAGACCAACAAATATCAACACCAACAACACATGTATACACATACACAGAAACACCAAACATACACACAGACCAACAAATATCAACATCACCAACACATGTATACACATACACAGAAACACCAAACATACACACAGAAAATAATACCAACACCACATACACATGTATACATATACACACACTAACACCAAACATACACACAGACCAACAATTTCCAACACCAACAATGCATGTATACACATACAAAGAGACAAACAAATTCCAACACCAAAAACACATGTATACATAGACACAACACATGTATACATAGACACAACACATGTATACATAGACACAACACATGTATACATAGACACATTCCAACACCAAACATACACAGAAACACAAAATAACAACACCACCGACAAATATATAAACATACACAGAAACACCAAACACACACAGACCAACAAATATGAACACCAACAACACATGTATACACATACACACAGAAACACCAAATATACACAGAAACCAACAAGTAACAACACCAACAACACATAGATACACACAGACCAACAAATATCAACATCACCAACACATGTATACATATACACACACCAACACCAAACATACACACAGTCCAAGAAATTAAAACACCAACAACACATGTTTACACATACACAGAAACAACAAACATACACACAAACCATCTGATATCAACACCAATAATACATAATTCACATACACACAAACACCAAACATACACACAGACCAACAAATAACAACACCATTAACACATGTACACTCATACACACAATAGCACCAAACATACACACAGACCAACAAATATGAACACCAACAACACATGTATACACATACACACTGAAACACCAAACATAAAACACAAAGCAACAGATATCAACGCTAACAACACATGTATGCACATACACAAAAACACCAAATATACACACGGACCAACAAATATAAAAATCACCAACACATGTATACATATACACACACCAACACCAAACATACACACAAACCTACAAATAACAACACCAACGACACATGTATAGACATACACACACCAACACCAAACATACACACAGACCATCAAATAACAGCACAAACAACACATGTACTTATATATACATACACAGAAACACCAAACATACACACAGACCAACACATATGAATACTAACAACACATGTATATACATGCACACACCAACACCAAACACCAGACAGACGAACAAATAACAACACCAACAACACAAGTGTTATCATGTTCAAGTTGCTGATACAGGAAACAATTAAACTCGTTTACATCCAATGGTTCTAACAAAACAAACCACTTTAAGTTTATGTGCTATGTATGACAGAGAGATCTTAATCAAGTTGTTTTTGTCATCTTTTATTTCAACACACCAACACCAAACATACACACAGTAATCAGATAACAACACCAACAAAACATGTAAAACATTACACAGAAACACAAAACATACGAACAAACCAACAAATAACAACACCAAGAACACAGGTATACATATACACCCACCAACACCAAACATAGACACTTAACACCAAATAAAAAAACCAACAACAAATGTACACACACACACCCAAGCACCAAACATGCAAACAGACCAACAAATGTCAACACCAACAACACATGTATAAACATACACACACCAATACCAAACATACACATAAACCAACAAATAACAAAACAAACACCACATGTATACACATACACAGAAAAACCAAACATACACACAAAACAACAAATATCAAAGCCAACAGCACATGCATTCACATACACAGAAACGCCAAACATACACAAAAGCCAATAAATACCAACACTAATAACACATGTATACATATACACACACCAACACCAAACATACACACAGACCATCATATAATAACACCAACAACACATTTACACTCATACACAAAACCACCAAAACGTATACCCAGACCAACAAATATCAACACCAACAATACATGTATACACATATACACAGCAACACCAAAAATACTCACAGACCAAAACACAACAACACCAACAACACATGTATACACATACACACCAAACATACAGACAGACCAACAAAGAACAACACCAATAACACATGTATACATATACACACATTAACACCAAACATACACACAGCCCAACAAATAACAACACCAACAACATATGTATACACATACACATAAACACCAAACATAGAAACAAATTAACAAATAACAACACCAAGAACACATGTATACATATACACCCACTAACACCAAACATACACACATACCACCAAATAACAATACCAACAACACAGGTCTACGCATACACACAAACACCAAACATACACACAGACCAACAAATGTCAACACCGACAATACATGTATACAAATACAAACAGAAACTCCAAACATACACACAGACCAAAAAATAACCCCAACAATACATGTATACATATACACACAGAAACATCATACATACACACATACCACCAAATAACAATACCAACAAACCGATGATTCACATACACGAAAAAAAACAAAAATTCCCACAAACCAAGAAATAACAACACCAACAACACATGTATACATACACACAAAACAACAAATATCAACATTACCAACATATATGTACGTATATACACACTAACACCAAAGATACACACAGACCACCAAATAACTCGAGAAAACGTATTTGATATAAAAAAATCTCAGATACCAAAATATAAATCATTACTATGTCCAGGATATAGGTACAAATCTAGTAAAACTTGAACAAACACGGACCTCGTGAAATCAAGAGGTGGGATCAGGTGCAATCAGGTGTAGGAATAATTGATACAGACGTCTCAACAACCACCATCGAACATGTAACTCAACATTTCACTTAGTGAAACAGAGAAATCGCATACAAGACTATTGGACCAACCGTAAAATTTGTGGAACGTTAACATCAAACACGGTTTTCGATATCCCTGTGTCAGGAATTTGTCAATGAATATTTTAACTTTGTGTATATGAAATTTCATCTGTTGAACACATAAGTCACTGGTGACTGTGGGATATTACTACTTAAATGTGGTAAATTTACGAATGGAAACCCGACGTCTTCATTTCAAGTGGTCCGTGTTAGATAGAATTCTGGAGCACAGGCTGTGATTCCCTTTCGCTTACCGTGCTTTCACCAAACATGACCTTTTCTCCAAACTTGACCTTAACTCTTGATATTTCCTTGGGCGAGTGGTCACCTGCCCCTGGCTTCGGTGAGGTTCAAGCATTTGACGTTGGTATGGATGTTGTAATCCTACATTCAAAATCAGGAAAATATCTGGTAACATTTACTAGTTTGTCACCAGGCTCTACTATAGTAGAATTATTCAGAATACTATCTAATATTGCTGAAAGGGGGACTTCCTATTGTTTAACAAAATCCCGGTATCTACCATAAAACTTCTTTAGTGACGATTTCTAGCGTTCAACCACGTGACGCTGTGTGTTTATTGGTGAGTCATCTGGCTCTCATGTAAAAACATTCATAAGGGGAGCATGGTTTGGCATAACGTAAAAGTTGTGAAATGCAAATATCATAGGTAAGTCAAGATGATAAGGTGAGGCAGGAATCTCCACTAGAGTGGGAATAATCTGTTTTTCCAATCCGAGGGTGTCCCGACTTTCAGATTCTTATCACGAGGGTTGAGATTTCCCTTTCCACTTCACACATCCATGTTTGATTATTTTTTTCCCATTATTCAAAAACATGTATATTCAAGTAAATAGAAAGTGACGCGACTTTTAATGCACTGTCCGAATGGAAAATTTCCTCCAAATATTGTACCTCTGTATTTTTTCTTATCACCATAGCAACGACTACAGCAATTATAACAATCAATATGACAACACCTAGCACCAAGCCAACGATTCCCACTCTACTCAGCGAAACTGCCTGAAAGAACAAATATACAAAATCACAAGTTAGATCCATGACAATTTATTTTTAAGAGCGATATTTTTCACATGATATAAAATATATATCCATATTGACAATAAATACACTCTGACAACGTACATTCGTTAAATGATTCTATATGTACATAAAGTGTAAGGAATATAGACCAGAGTATGTAATGGGAATTTTGGCATTCCGGTCAGATTTCTGTAATTAACAGTTTTAATTGAATTCAATAGAATCACTATTCCCTGTTAAAAGTATGACAGATCCCTATGTATAAATCTTTTCGTGAATGATGATATGTAAAACTGGCATTTTAATAAAGAGACAGTTATCTCTATTGTATAGAAACTGCTGAATCAAAAGAAGAAAAAAGTTAGCAGTGTCCTTTAATTTGACATTTAGATATATCGACGATGTTTTGTCAATTAATAATGACAGTTTTCATACATATGTCAATGCGATATATCCCCGCGAACTAGAAATTAAAGGTACAACAGAATCAAGCACACACGCTTCATACTTAAACACTTTACTTAATATAAACACAGATGGTAAATTAGCAACGAAGCTATACAATAAACGCGACGATTTCGGCTTTCCAATCGTAAATTTTCCACATTCAAGAAGTAATATCCCTCAGTCACCCGCATATGGAGTTTATATTTCCGATATGCCAGGGCGTGCACAACATTTGAAGATTTCATATACAGAGGTAAACTACTCACTGACAAATTATTGACACAGGGATATCGAAAACCGCGTTTAATGTCAACGTTCCGCAAATTTTACGGTCGGTGTAGTAGTCTTGTTTGCACTACTCTGTTTCACTAAGTGAAATGTTGAGTTGCCTTTTCGTTGGTGGTTGTTGAGACGTCTGTACCAATTTTGACGAGGATACACTCCTCACGTGTTTTACTGGACTTGACTGTGGACTCACGGCGGGTGTGACCGGTCGACAGGGGATGCTTACTCCTCCATGGCACCTGATCCCACCTCTTGGATTTGTATCTATGTCCTGGACTTTCTATTCATTTATGCTTTGGTATCTGAGATTTTTATATAGTAACGGATTATAATTTAACGCTTTTTTGATTTTCTTAATATAGACTTATGGTGTGTTATATATTTAAAGCAGTGAGTGGTCATGTTTGCATAAAATGGTACCTAATTACGCAAATTGAGGTGTTACAGTAGAACCTCGCTATTAAGACGACCAGACTGACTCACATGTGGTGGTCTGATTAGTGAGGTAATACAGTGGAACCTCGGTATTTAGACCACCTGACTGACACATAGTGGTCTGATTAGTAAGGTGTTACAGTGGAGCCTTACTATTAAGACCACCTGACTGACTGACTGACACATAGTAGTCTGATCAGTAAGGTGGTACAGTGGAGCCTTACTGTTAAGACCACCTGACTGACTGACACATAGTGGTTTGATTAGTAAGGTGTTACAATGGAGCGTCGGTGTTAAGACCACCTAACTGACTGTTGTCTGATTGGTGATGTGGTCTCGTAAGTGAGGATCTGGACCTGTCTAAGAATCATTAAGAAACTCTCAACATGCTCATGCTCATGGACATTTACAGTGTTAATTACAAGGTGATGTTTAGGCTAGGTGCCTGTAAATAATGTATTATTGTTCATAGTACAAGTTATAGTATTCTGAAAATGTTATATATCAGTAAAATTAATTTATTTCATGCCTATAAAATCTATCGCCACAGATATGTTGTACCCTAAAACTGAAAACCTATATTGGAACACTTATAAAGAGTTAACTGATATACGTATAAAATATTACAAAGAGAATTTGATTTTTGTTAAGACAAGCTGTTCGTTCTGTTGTTTGTTAACAATCGTCACCATAGTAACCATACAGACATACATACTGTTTCCTTTAAACGATTTTAGTTTTATTTTGTAGCTATATGTTATATGATAAGATATCATAGTTTGGCAAAATGCATATACCACATAGGTCGCAGAACGTAAAGTGTCTCCTATAAACCATCAAAATCAGCAAAGATTCGAGTCCTCATGGAACCTGATTGTGTGGGGAAATTTGTTGATGTACCTTTGGAAGGTGACTGGAGGTACATTTCTTTATTTGTTTAAAATGCAGCACCACATTATTAACTGCAAAACATCTTAAGGTTAGTGATGTAAGCATAGAATGTCAATAAAAGAAAATAAGGGAGGGGGACAAATTGATAAATATTATAACAGAGCCAGAACCTTAGACTTCATCCTAACTGGATATTAATAGAAATAAGATAAGTGTGACCCCTTGGAATTCTTGTGTAACTGTAAACTTCTTAACAGCTGCAAAACACGGCTAAAAGCCAGACGATTCAGTAATGATTTTCATTCATAAGCTACTCTAAGCACGCCATGTTTCGCTTATCAAAACAGTTACCTGTGGTCCATACAATCCTCGATTCAGACATAAATTTGGACGACAGTTGCACACCCCTGACTGATGCTGACATTGTCTGGTACATAAAGCTAAGCACTTCACACGACACCCAACTCCCCATGTACCCACTGGACAGGCTGAAAATAAATTATACACGTTGACATATAAAAATCTCAGATACCAAAGTATAAACCAACAGAATGTCCAAGACATAGATACAAATCCGGTAAAAACAGACAAACACAGACCTCTGGAAACCAAGAGGTGAGATAAGGTGCCCTGGAGGAGAAAGCATCCTAAATGTGTATCTCGACATATCTGGTTAGTGTAATGGTTACCGCTAACCCAATTGTTTCTCACCAATGCCACCTAGGGTCCATCTTTCGAGTAGAAAACTACCCGAGATGATTTTGTGATAAAGTCCGCCAGTTTCTTTGCAACCGTCTCTTCCTAGGTCCACTAAACAGGGAAGTAACTCCCATATTTGTTGACCACGCAATTTCGGCCCTCATGCCTTTTTGTAGATCTTTGCGTGCTCAACATTTTTTATTCTTTCACTTTCTATCATTTCAAGATAATGTCAAAATCAGTCCAAAACATGAAAAATCCACTTGAAAGGTGAAACAACTGCATAAAAAATGACCCGTATAACATTTTTGTAGATCTTTTGCGTTCTGAAGATTTTTAATCCTTCACGTTCTCTCTAACTATTATACTGTTCGTGATAATATGA
>BROG01001641.1:22500-36491 GCA_030159075.1 Atrina japonica | reverse complement strand
AAGTAGAAAACCTTTCAAAATACTAATCTATTCGGCTATAGTTTTAATGATATTATTTGGCCTTGTATGAAAAAATGTCTCTTTAGAAAATACGAATACTTTTCAAATTGGAGCACATCTAATGAAGTCTAATTGAGCATTATAACGTTGGTATTATATTTATAATATATATTGACCTTTCAGATTTAATTATTCTTTCACAAAGTCCAAAATGATTAGCAATAGAAATACAGCCAGGGTGATAAATACCTACGTAAGGGAACAGATAAGTTTACAGCAGCAATTATATGTACACAAAATCATTTAATTTATGTCCATAAGTTTTATAGTTCGTTTATTTCTATATATATAACGTTAATATAATTCGTTTCTTCTTTAAATTCAAAGCATAAATGAATAGTATGCCTACAGTATGTTGAAAAAAGAATGATTTGGAAATAAACTTGTTTTTGTACACAACACCTTGAATTCGTCTGGAAAGGCATTTTCCGACTCTGTTTTATATCGGATCACATCAGCCAGGTCCGAAACAGGTATATTTGTAATTTCTACTAGATTACAGTATCTCTGTTCATCTTCGAGGCTCGTATCATCAACGGTATCTGTGTCAACGTTTGACATAGCAATGTTGTCTAGTCCTGCCGCTAGATTCACATCATCTGTAAATATAGCATTTCGTAGATTTATAAAGTTGTGTTGTATGTCATTTGTATCATACGAGATTTGTTTTGCATAAAGATACAAAGGGACAGCCGGATCCGTACAAGACACGTACGGATATGTTCCGATTTGAAGTTTAAAATTAATTAGACATGTCCATAGGAAGATATCAATGTTGCACTATCACGTGATTACTTTGCAAACCCCTATTTAGACACAAATGTCTTTATCATAGCCACTGTCACATTACAAAAAAACAACAATATTTCAGATTATACAGGAAATAACAGATATATATGCCATACCAAAGTCTAGTAGCATTCTAGATTTTCGCCACTCTTCTTTCACTTCTTTTTCCTTTCTAGTAAATTTTCGCCGTCTGAAAACAGATGAGTAATTGAATTCATTTAAATGAATGGTGTTAGAGATGAATATTTTGAGTGAATGTTCAGCATTTAAAAAAAAAATATTAAGATATTAAAATATGTATTACAATATGTAAATAAGAGACCAGATAAATAGATTTGTATATATCTGTGGCTGTTCATAACCGATGTGACATATATGCAGTATATCATTTGTATACATTGCTATCACTTTCTATTTATGTTAATACTATCACATGATGCACCGATAGTGGCAAAATAAAAATAAAAAAACAGTACCATAAATTTGTGATATTTCGTCAGCGTTTATCGTTTACAGTCAATGGGAGATACATAATTTAACGTCAGATGTATCTTATTTTAAGGGGCCTAAATACCGTGAAGCCTGTTCCTTTTATTGGCCTCAGAGTTTCAGTTTATTTATAAATTTTGTCGCCAGAAAGATTGTGCCAGACGATGGGCCAGTCATAAAGACAAAAAGACGTAGAACCAGACAGTTTTTTTCTGAAAGGGTAATCTCGTATTTGAAAACTTGAATAATATAAGATCCTCAAATGCCAGAGCATAAATGAATAGAATGTCCAGGACATAGATACAAATCCGGAACAAAATGGACAAACTAAGAAAAGGTGTTATCCCTCTGTATTTAGAAGTAGTAACTGAATTGGATAGAGTAAATTACCAATATGCACTGGTACCAGCGGACAAAGCCTCAAATAAAAATGTTTTTTATTAGTAAGACACATTACTATAATTGTTTATTAGAAGAACTTAATACGAATTCTGGTAATCCTACGCACACACATAGCTCACTTTCATAGGACGAGATTCTTCAAAATCACGTGTCCGTATTACGGTCATTTGAAATACCTACAGCGGATAGTGATTTTGAGTTACCATAATTATATTGAATATCTAAACTTCATAAAATCCCTTATAAGCAAAGATACATAGCAGGATCAGGCAAATAGTCATCCAAACCTTTATTTTATCTCTACTCCTTGCCAAGATATTGACAGCCATTAAGGAGAAACTTCAACAATACTGTGCAGTTGCTTATTCCAGAAGCGTGTAAATTAGATGTTGATATTAAAAAAATCTAAATAGCTTTTAGAAAATTTGAAGGCACACAATTCTTCTCGAATCCAGTATCAGAACATATGACTTATCTACTCTTTACACAAAACTCTTTCACATAAAACATAAAAGCAACACTTTTTAGCATCATAAACAACTGTTTTCTTCACTAAGGTGGTGCCCCAAAATTTAAATATTCAGTGATTGGCTATCAGAACTTATTTTGCCACTGGCCACTCTAAGTCTACACATAAATACACTGAAGGTGATATAAAAACATGCTGGAATTTCTAATAGACAATATATTTGTAATGTTTTGAGACGTGGTCTTTCAACAAATTGTTGGCTTTCCTATGAGAACCAAGTTTGCCCTCTTATCGGCCGACCTGCCCCTTTATCTTACGAAGCAGACTTCATTTAGAAACTGCTGAATCAAAAGAAAAAAAAGTTAGCAGTGTCCTTTAATTTGACATTTAGATATACCGACGACGTTTTGTCAATTAATAATGACAATCGTCGTACATATGTCAATGCGATATATCCCAGCGAAATAGAAATTAAAAATACACTAGAATCAATCACACACGCTTCATACTTAGGCATTTGACTTACTATAGATACAAACGGGAAATAAACATCTAAGCTTTACGATAAACGCGACGGTTTCGACTTTTCCATCGCCTCATACTTTGACATTTTGCTTAATATAGACACAGATAGAGAAATTGGCAACTGAACTATACGACAAACGCGACGATTTCGGCTTTCCCATCGGAAATTTTCCACAGTTAAGTAGTAACATCCCTCAAACACCCGTATATGAAGTTTTTATTTTACAAACGATCCGATATGCCAGGGCGTGTACAACATAATAGGATTTCATCAATAGAGGTAAACTACTCACAGACACATCATTGACACAGGGATATTAAAAACCGATTTAATGTCAACGTTCAGCAAATTTTACGGTTGGTATAATAGTCTTGTTTGCGATTATTCTGTTTCATCAAGTGGAATGTTGCGTTGCCTTTTCGTTGGAAATTGTTGAGACGTCTATACTAGTTGGTAACGTTGGTAGTGTGTTTATAATATTTGGGTGAGGATTCACTCCTCACGTGTTTCATTGGACGTGACTGTGGACTCACGGCGGGTGTAACTGGTCGACAGGGGATTCTTACTCCTCCATGGCACCTGATCGCACCTCTTGGTTTCCAGAGGTTCGTGTTTCTCCATTTTTACCCGATTGCACGATCACGTTCCAACCACCCTGAGTCCACATTCAAGTGTAAATGAAATACTTGAGGAACAAATCATCGGCGCAATTGGTACAGACGCCTCAACAATCTCCAACGGAAAGTCAACTGAAATTTTTCACTTAGTGAAACAGAGTAATCACAAACAAGACAATGAATCCGACCGCAAAATTTGCGTTGACATCAAATGGGGTTTTCGATGACCACGTGTGAATAATTTGTCAGTGAGTAGTTTACATCTGCGTATGAAAAGGTTCATATGTTGAACACGGCCTAGATCATTTGTGAAATATAAACACCATATGCTTGGGAATGTGTGGTATTACTACTTAAATGTGGAAATTTCTCGAAGGGAAATCCACAATCGTTCGTTTGTCGTATAATTGAGTTGCTATTTTCCCTTTTTTGTCTACGAATTCAACCAATGAGTAGTATTAAAAATAATTAATAATTTGATGACATGATGTCATCAACAAACCTGAAATGCTGGCGGTCAGTTTTTAATGGAGGAAAGAATTGATTACAATTTACCCGGGAAGAGATCAACGACCTCCCCCACGCGAACTGACCAAATTTCTTCACAAATTAAAGGCTAAGTCCCGTCGAAGCTCGAACCCACGGTGATCAGAAGTGAGGGACACTTTAACCATCCAGACACTAAAGTGTTTTGTAAGAGGTTGTAAGTACAAGATATATATATATATATATATATTTATATATATATATATATATATATATATATATATATATATATATATATATATATATATATATATATATATAATATATAATATATATATATATATATAGTAGTCCCAACCAGGTTAACATAAGTATAAAGTACCGTATGTAGTCTAGCCTCCTAATGGAACTAAGAAGATACAAGTTTGAAGAATATACTTCACCTATAACACTATGTTGATGAAAGATGGAGTTGAAGATGAAGACGTGTTGTGCAAGCCCGTAAAAATAAAAGTTAGGATTCAAACTAATGATCATACACAATGTATATGCAACTGACATTTGGCTGATGATAATCGACTGCAGTTAGGAAGTCCCAAATATTGGTTTCGCAAGGGATTTTCACAAAAAATAAAGGGATGTAAGAATATTTATGCCTGTGTGTATATCTTTGTATTATTGTATATCGACCTAAAGTGTAAAAAATTGGCAAACATGAATTTGAACGCCCTTTAAATTTGAGATAAATTGGACAATACATTTGTTTGGTTGATTGGTATTTCTAACTTACATGAACGTGATTAGAATTATAGTAATCACTACAACAGCAATCAAACACCCAACTGCTACACCGACATACGTTACTGTTTTTGTATCCGTGACTTCTGACGTTATAGGTTGGACCAAAGCTGAACATATAAAAAAGACTATTATTATTTATCTGTAGTCTGTACAAATAAGACTGTTCAGACTAAATAAGAATATTTTGGTAAGTCAAAGATATTTTATTGCTACAATTGGTGAGTTTAAAACTTAAATGGTATATGAGCGATATATTTATCTAAGGGTGCCGATTCTCTACACGTTGTAGGTTTAACTTCTCTAGAATGCATAGATGCAATAGTGAAAATGATTTTCTCGGTACCAGTTTACTTACGGATGTTGCAAAAAGTTCCGCTATATCCGTCAATACAATGAGTCTCACACGCGCCATTAGTGATGTTACACGTGTAATTCTGACAGTTGTAGCACGTTTTCTGGCAATTCCGTCCATATGTACCCGTTCCACATGCTTTGACATAGAAATAAAACATTGGAAGTCGTAAACATTTTAATATCATTTAATAGAAATACTTAAAAAAACAATAATAATAATAATAATAATAATAATAATAATAATAATAATAATAATAATAATAATAATAATAATAATAATAATAATAATAATAATAATACATTATTACTAGTACCACTGGTGATTATGATAATCTACAAAACATACTTTGATTACAATGATGTCCTTTCCATCCTTCTGAACATCCTTCCAAACATGAGCCATTGTCTCGTCTGCACGCAAAAGTTTTTATACAGTTTTCACTGCAATTAGAGTCGCAGTTAACTCCGTGTGTTCCAAAAGGACAAGCTAAAATCACAAAATATAAAAAATACAACATGATTCATCATAAAATGACGTTCACTGAAATACTGTATGTTTGGACATTTTTGTCCCGTGTATTTCATCCGTTTTGTCATATAAAGGAACCCCTTGACAGAGTGGTCAGAGTATCGCGCTTTGAACCATGCAGTATCTCAGTTCTGGTCAGCGCAGGTCTGTGTCCCGCTGGAACCTATGCTGATCTTTATGCAAACGTTTTTCGTCTTTTCTCGCGTATAATTGAGACCGAGTTTTCTCCTCCACCATTAAAAACTGGCCACCACCATATAACTGGAATGTTTTGTATGTGGTGTAAAAATACTAGTGGAAATTCAATATCCAACATGTAATTTGTAGCGGATAACGTATTGGACCTATATTCACGTTAATGTTACTGTTAATTAAAATTAATGTTGTGTGTGAAATTAGCTTTTTCATACATAAGCTGATCTCTAAGATATTCTTAGAGTTCTTAGAACTCCATGTACTTGAACCATCCAAAAATAAAATTCCGATTATATTTGTGATTTGCCTGAGACGAAAAACGAAATATATATATCGTCATTTCCAGTGTTTAGGAGTATCTGGTATTGGGACACAATTGGTAATAATTAAGAGAATATTATCAGGAGTATCTTCAATGGGCAAGTTCCGAAACTACCATATATCATTTTACTGACAGGTCATTAACTTCGTCACGGACTCCAGTCACATGTTTAAAACATACACCGGTTTAACAGTTTAAACTGGAAAAATATTTGCACACTGGTTAAAAAAAACAAAACAAAAAACAAAAAACAAGCAAGCAAACAAACAAACGAGACAACAACAACAACAAGAAAGTATTAATTTAAACGGCTTCATGCTGCATAAGAGAGAAATGTACTGCATTCACCTAAAACATCAATGGACGACGTATGTGATCCGGGAACCTCATCACACCATGTTCATAAGGTTCAACACCATAAGGTATACTACCAACAATATAAATGCAGAAGAATATAGAACTACAGAAACAATGTTCACAAAATTAATTTAATTTCAATGAATTGATGGTTTCAACATTGTATGAAAAACGCCATTCAATCAGCTTTAAAAGTTAGGATTAAATATAACGTACTTTTGTTACAGTTGTGATTCATCCATCCAGCTTGACATCCTCCATCACAAGTACCATTGACGTGGTTACAGATATTCGTTCTGTTACAGTGCTGGCTACACGTTTCCCTACAGCCTTGTCCAAACGCGCCGTTACTACATGCTTTCAAAGATAATTATATATAGAAAAAGAAATATAACTCTCACAGCACAACGATTATCGAATTTATAGTTCGGATATATCACACATGTATACAGATATCAAGTTTAAGTGATAAAGAAAAAGGTTAAAATTATCAATTTCGAAAGGATTGTTGTAACAGAGTAGTATGTGAAGAAAGGGTAAGCGATTACACTGTATTAATAAGTGTAAGGGGTTGTTTTGACTTAAAGATATTTTGTAATATTACCTTGCGGTTTGATACTTACATTCGTTGCAGAGAATCCCTTTCCATCCCGGGGCACAACCATTTGGACAAGTTCCATCGATACGGTTACATGTGTAAGCATTACAATTCCCGCATGCATTTGAACAGTTTAAACCAAATGTACCGTGGTTACACTCTGAAAAATATAAGAGAGCAGCAGATAAGTCATTTATGTAAAACATGGTCTTCAAAAGTTAAAATAATTCTAAATTTGCAAAGCAAACATTTCTAGAAACTAATGGCTCGTAAATTGTTACTTCCGGGTCGGGTGGATACAACTACATCGTGCAATACTCTCGAAGAAATGTTCCGGGGTTTACATTCACGGTGGTGCCACCATGGTGGGCTTGATGAATTTCCATGTATGCAAAATCTTATCTGAAAGCGTACTATTGTTTTTCTCCAGAATTTTAGAACTGAACCTATACCTATCTACGGAATTTACAAGCATAACAAATTTATACGGGATATTGAATCCAAAGAGACATAAGATGCCAACAATATTACTTTGTTTTGAATATTCCAGAATCTCAGAAACGCCAGCGTATATAGAGTATATGTTTATAAGAAAAAAAAGTAATGACGATGTTTTACTTTAACAACTTGTACTTGATATACTATAACAATTAAAAGCTATATACAATCGTAAAAAATATATACGTCTATTTTCTAATGTAGTGCCAGGTCTGGTGTGGTATGTACATATAATAAGTAAGGATTATTTTGGAATTTAAAAATTTTGATGCTTTTTAATTAATTGTTATATTTCCAAAAAAAAAAAAAATAAATAAGGGATGGAACGTTTGTGCTATTCAAATTTAGCAATATCAACACTCGCACTAATATAGCCAAAATTGAATGCTCACTGAAAATTATGCATATACAGTATTACTAGTTACCCTGTGTATGCGTTCAAAATAGATGATTTTAGTGTAAAGACAAAATTAGTTTGTTTTGTTTATCTTACTATTGGCATTCACATTCAAGTAGTGGCAGTCATTTAATTCCAGGGATAAAAATCATTGAAAGGTCTACAGACAGATCACGTGTAAGCCGGAAATCTGTCACAAAACCAATTTGATGGTATTATGTTAATGGTATCCATAACCATGAGGTCGTTGCCACTACCGGTTAACAGTTTGAGTCCCCGAAGGTATACACAAACACAGTACCTGGTATTTCGGTACTAACCGATTATTTTACACTGAAGTCATATTTCGCATAAATACCTACACTGGAAATTAAACTTTTCAAAAGCTAATATATTAATGTTTACTGTGATTTACAGTAGGCAACACACTTATGTTTTATAATCTGATTCTGTATATTACAACGTGGCCTGTCGGAAATATCTAAATTCAAGCTCAACTGATCTGCAACAATAGCTTGCCGCGTTACGTTAGGGAAAGTAACGTTCGTTCGTGAGATATCGATATTCTCAAATGACAGAAAATATCGTCTTGGGCATTTGTTTTGGACTCCTTTGAAAACCATATCATTGGCATTGTTAACATTATTTAGGTTACGATGGGATATTAAGGCAATTTGGCAATGGCAGCATACCATGGCTAATTCTATATGTAAATGACCTGTACCATTACATTTTTGTTTAATGCTATACAATGTACATTTAAGAGACACTGAAATGATAAAAATCAGTACACAACTAAAAGCTGACTGTGCTTTTATGTTACTCAAAATCGAAAAGCCCTTATGAATTCAGAAAAGTCATATTTTAGAAATATATACCGAAAATTAACAAAGGGACCCTTTTGATTAGCTTGCGATAAACAATAAATTAATTACTTACCGTCATTACAGTAAAATCCTCGGTAGCCAGGAGCACACCCGTTATCACATCCCCCGTGAGCTTTGTTACAGTGAACACCATACAGACAGTTACCGCTACACTTGTTTCTACAGGATCCACCGTATGTACCGTCTTCACAACCTTAGATAAATGGAACACACGTTTATTATCATTCATCTGTAGAAAAAAAATCAATACATTTTACAAATGGAAACGATTTATCAAACATTTTCCGCACACACCATTACTATAATGAAATAAATACTTCTCTGTAGTTTTTCACATATTTCAATTCTAAAAAATGTATTAATGATAAAATATGACTTTTACTGAAACGCATACTTAGAACTTGAACTTCACAAAGTTCAAATTTGGTGCAAAATGATTTGTAAAAACCCTCTTGATTCCAAACACAAGTTCCGTTCCTCTGTTTATACACAGTGACATAACGTCCAGTAGCGTTACAGGGAATAGTAAGTATATCACTGGGTCCAGGGTTTGTATGGTGTCCATTGTTGTGTAGATAGCATCGTGTTCCTATCCACCAGTTCATTGTATCAGCCACGTATATAGAGAAACCGGACAACCAATATGTCTCCGAATATTGGTCTGAAATATTGAACCATATGAAAAATTCACAAAAAACAAAAACCAACAAACAAACAAAAATAAAAAAAAGCAAAACTCCATACAACTGTTACAATACTTTCAAATTCAGCCAAATGTTTAAGTGATAAGTATCACGTTTCAAAAACGTTTAGGAACCTAAAATAATTACAAGACAAAGAAACGCATTCAAATGAAGCGGTAAAATTTCTGTATGATTAATTCTATTATAACATAATAGTATTTAACAGTCTCCGGCTTTAAAAGTCATTTTTATTTAACTCTTTATGAACACTTTTGTATTTCCGTTGGCAATATGTATAAGCATTATAATAGTGTGTATATACTATGTTTGCTAATAATGACCGTGCATATCGAGGAGAAATAATATTTTTAGCGATTGTTCATTCTTATGTATGCACAGTGTTTCATGAGGGTTATAAAATATTTAAAATTTAATCATAAACATATAGTGATCAATTTCTAAACAAATAAACTCTCATTTAGAGGAAAACCACTATATTGGAAATTACAAATTCCAAAACAATTTTCTCGGTGTATATCATAGAGAAGAAGAATATACATTTTACCATAACCTCTTCAAAAGGTGAGTTGAACATAATTGATTAAATAAATGAATGAATCATATTAATCCTAAAGTCATAATAATACATATACGAGAGGTTTTCCAAAAATAATGTTGTGCATCGTTTCTCCTATTCTACAAATGTTTAGAACATTTAACTAACGATACTTGGGCGTCTCGTATTTGTATTGACAGAGATTTGGTTCGAACTCTTCCGCTGTGGTTTAAAACAGTAAACCACGGTTTTATTACTAGTATCGAAAATTTTGAAGACCTTTTTTATATTATAGGTACATTTCCGAAGTCTGTTTTTGCATTCAAAACGCAGGCGTTATTCTGTTAATCTGGAAACAAATGGGGTATCCATATTGCATTTGTTTTTTTGTAAGTTTCAGAATTCCCTGGTTTCGTGTGCAAATGATAAGCTTGTCAACCGTGGTAATTGTCTCATGACGTATCGGATTTCCAGATGCTGCTTTTAGATGGAGTTGTTGCAGGACGACCATGGCAAGCAGCATCCAGAAGTTACTGCACTTTAACCTAATTCAAGTTAATCATCTACAAATAGACTTGTGGGACATTTGACCATTCCAATAAATGTCGGACACTTTACTGTCAATATTTATGAGTTTTATTCCGAGAAGCGACCTACCATTTTATGTAGGCTGCTCTTTTACCAGAGGCTGGGTATAGTGTACGGAATATGTACAAATGTCTTTGCACTTGCGAGCAAGATTTTTAATTGTGTTATGCTTCAGTGATCTATCTAACGAAACGAGGTAAGGTTGAATTCACACTACACAATTTCTACTAGAGGATGACATTATTCTTGGTACACTCCTCGTATAGTCAATTTTGCTTATTAATAAACATATTTTTAGGTGAAGAAATACACTATGAAATCAAATATATTTGTATGATTATCACCTCCTTTATGGTAATATATTTTGATGCTATTTAAAACATAGACATCACCCAAATCAACTCGCCACCACGTTTGTTTGTGGAAATTATCTGAAGTAACGGCACACGAGTCCTGTGTTACTTTCTGACTAACATCGCCGTCAACAGCTTCATCAGCCAGCCACTTGTTAGCGTATTGACTGGAGGACATGTCCGCTGTTTTGTTGAGCGACAAGTTAACTGTAATGTAGACCAAAATGTAATGTTAATCTCTCAAAGATACATTTGCTGTATGAATCAAAAGAGAAAAAAGTTAGAGTTGTCCTTTAATTTGACATTTAAATTTATCGACGACATTTTGTCAATTGATAATGACAATTTTCATACATATGTCAATGCGATATATCCCAGCGAACTAGAAATTAAAGATACAAAATAATCAAGCACACACGCTTCATACTTAGACATTTTACTTAATATAGACACAGACGGGAAATTAGCAACTAATCGATACAATAAACACGACGATTTCGGCTTTCGCATCGTAAAATTTCCACATTTAAGTAGTAATACCCTTCCGTCACCCGCATATGGAGTTAATATTTCCCAAATGATACCAAATAAATCAGGGCGTCTACAACATATGAAAATTCCATATACAGAGGTAAACTACTCATTGACAAATTATTGACACAGGGATATCCACAATTGCGTTTAATGTCAACGTTCCGCACATTTTACGGTCTTTATAATAGTCTTGTTTGCGATTACTCTGTTTCACTAACGAAATGTTGAGTTGCGTTTTCGTTGGCGGTTATTGAGACGTCTGTGCCGGTGTGGCGAACATTCACTCTTCAGCTATTTAAGGCGGGTGTGACCGGTCGACAGAGGGTGCTTACCTCTCCGTGCCACCTGATTCCACCTCTTGGTTTCCAGAGGTCCGTGTTTGTTCACTTTGTAATAAATTTGCATCTATGTCCTGGACATTCTATTGATTTATACTTTTGTATCTGATATTTTTATATGTAAACGGAATTATGAACCACAATCCAGAATCAGTTTTTTGGTGATTCCAAAGAAGTTTTATTTTCAATTTTCTACAATGTATATTCGATTAAAAAAAGCGAGTACTCACCTACGGAAAAAACATGCTGTTGTAACTGAAGTAGAAAAAACAACCTCAACACAGCGAGGGTTCCAAATCCCATGTTTACATAGCATATCCTACAACAGATTTCCAATTATACAAAATACTAATCGTATATATATATATATATATATATATATATATATATATATATATATATATATATATATATATATATATATATATCTGTGTGTGTGTTTTGTTTTATAAAGCCTCAAGTCCACACATTTACGCTTGGGTAGGATGTATCTCAATGTTACGGTTTATATATATATATATTTACAGACCTGCCTTAAAGGTCACCTGCCTTAAAGGTTTTCAGCAGTGACTTGATTTCAACAGCCAGTATTTGTTCCCCCAATTAATTTCACTATACAAACATACCTAAACCAGCAGACACCTCTCTAACGTGGCCAATGGCCAGTGCTATACAGGACAAAACGCTGGGTCACGCTGTTTTCATCAGCCATCTTTTGGGATGGTTGATCGCATTATCTATTTTTAGAAAACCTGTGAACAGGATAGTTGGGAAGCACTGTAATATACATGATGCTGACACCTTATCATCTTAACATCAAACTATCACATATTGGTGTATATAATATAAATGTATTGCTATACACTACATAATGGAAACCAATTTTTTTCCTGTTATGTTTGTCAACCTGGAACCAAAGTCCACCTGTCTTATGCAGCCACTTTTTTCAATATCCTCTTGCCTGGCTGCTGAAAACAGGTTTGAATACACACACACACACACACACACACACACACACACACACACACACACACACACACACACACACACACACACACACACACACACACACACACACACATATATATATATATATATATATATATATATATATATATATATATATATATATATATATATATATATATATATATATATATATATATATATATATATATATATATATATATATATATATATATATATATATATATATATATATATATATATATATATATATATATATATAATATACTGGTTTTAAGTTGCCTGGTCAATACAAATGTGTTAGGTCATCTTTAATTGATTAAACTGTGAAAGTGGTCGTGACCTGCCCCAGAAGTTTCCTACTCCACTACAAATCACCTCAACTCTGACGTTTCCGGTCTATATGATATTGTATACTGTCACTTGACGGTTAATTCTATGTCTAGTAAGTATTGTATTCAACTTTGCTGAGGGCTACTCTTACTATACACGGTAAGTGGAAAGCAAATTTGCAAAATATCTTCGCTTAATACTCCAGATCATAAACGTACAGGTTATATATCTTTTCTCTTGTGTTAATTAAAATACCGATGAATCCCTGCATACTATGTACGTTCGAATTTTGATTTTGAATAACGTTGGTGGGGAGTTTTTTAAAACTGGAAGATAGAATCCGGTTTCAATGTTCCCAGGAAAAGACCACTGATCTTCCGCAAGTTAACTTGCAAACTTTGTTACAAAAGTGGGGCTTAAATCAGTAACGTCGAAGACTTCATGGTTCAAAGCGCAAAGTTGTAACCACTGGGTCACCTCGACTCCTCCATTAAAGGAAACAGGAAACTACACAAATAACAATATTATATATTATTCATCTTAATATACTCCAGTATACGCCACGGTTGTTTACATTTAATGAACATTATATTAGATACTACGAATATAAACATAACTTTATATCTTGTCATGATTCTGTGAGTACTTGCGACCTGTAGATTGTGTGGTAGTTTACAATCCACCCCGTACACCCATAATCGATAAATTATTATTTCGTAGTCCTCCCAAGTAATTTCCAGCTTGAGTATACAAAAGTAGATATTTGACTTTCTTGTTGAAATAAACGATTAAAAACAAAATTAATTACGTTTGACATATTTATATATCGGGTTTGGATGATAC
>BROG01001641.1:0-17500 GCA_030159075.1 Atrina japonica | reverse complement strand
ACAGACGTCTCAATAACCGTCAACGAAAAGGCAACTCAACATTTCACTCAGTGAAACAGAGTAGTCGCAAAGAAGACTATTATACCAACCGTAAAACTTGCAGAACATTGACATTAAACGGGTTTTCGATATCCCTGTGTCAATAATTTCCATTACGTCAAAGTGTGTGCAATATATAAACGTTTTATATACAACATCACAAACCACAATCTTCATATTTTGCAGTCGGTAAATGATCTTGCTTTCGATTACTCTCTTTTCGGAAATCAAATATCAAGTTTTGTATTTGATGTCAGTTGCTGAGACGTCTGATTCAATTGTAACGAGGATTTGTTCCTCATATCTTTCATTTGAATTTGACTATCGATGTACGGGGGTGTAACCGGTCAACGGGGGAGGTTTGCTCCGCCATGGTACATGATCTCTGAATGTTCATATTTCAACTTTGTTGTTGATAAGCGTGAGTTGCAGATTATTTGATAACCATGTTACATTTAATATGCATATTATCTATATGATAAAGATATAGTATATAATAGTGGAGAAGGTAAATGTGTAGTGCGATCGGGATGTAAAAACATAATTTTAAACCATAAAACGAGAGAACGACCGAAAAACATTTTGATTATGGAATGTTCATTAAAAATTATATATTTACTTAAGTTCAACTGCTATTATCCAATTGATTAAAGGGAATGTCACGAATCCAGCAACAATTATATTGCATCAGAATTGATGTTCGAATAAATAAAGTGATTCGAAATAGTTATGGTACACCGTCTTTTTGTGCATTAAGTTTCTTTTAGTATTGTGTAGCTTAACCAATCACAGGAAATGTTTTAAGATCTATTAAAATTGTGCTAATGCAGAAAGATTAATAATGATATCAGGGTATCGATGTTAAATTATCTGGTGTATAAGCATCAGCAATTTATGCATATATTCTATGTTCGCTGGAGTTATGCACAAATTCGATGTCCTCTTGCTGTATGCATATATAATGTATTTGAGTATAAATATGTTTTTGTTTTCTATTTACAAACTCATTATTGTCAGAAAACCCCAGTATTTGTATACGTGACTTCTCTACCCGACTGAAGTGACTCGTACGTATTTGAGTCAGTAGGTGTCGACACAGCAAGATCCTCATAAGTCACTCTGCTGCTCGCCTGTGTCACTGGTTTCGGACTGGTCTCATTCATCGCGTCATATGGGTTTACATTCATGTCTGATAATTGCACGCGTCCCTGTCCATGATTGATTGTATTTGAATTGATAGCATCCGTTACATTAGGGGACGTTAGGTGCCTCAGTCGGAGGCAGGTTATTAAAAGAGCTACAGAGAGAACTGTTATGACAACTCCGCATGTTACAATGATTGCGATCATGGCGTTAATCGTGTCTTCACCTGACGTCTGAATATCTAGAAAAAATATATATATATTCATTTCAGATCCAATTTTTAATTGCGATAATGATTTTTTGTTTTAATATTGCAATAGGTACCTAGGCTAAATGAAGCATTAAAATGTATTACATCTATTTACCATATATTTTAATCCACGAAATGCACCATCCAAAGACTGTTACATTCAAATTGGTAATATAGTATAAATTCCGCATACACTCATATAAGGCAATACAAAAGACTAGGCATACACCCATATAACGACTAGGCATATTAATACACTTTACAACTATGTATCAGCTTTTGTTTTTAATGAATAGTACTGCCCTGAAATGCAATTTGACAATTATTCTTTTTATCAAATATTTACTATATTATCAGTTATTTACCGTATACAAGACATCTCCCTGTCACATGATGACATGTCTCTGCACAAGATTTACACGTGTATAAACACTGGTTTCCATAAAATCCAAGGTTGCATGCTGAAATTACATACTGCTAGTTAATTATTATGTTTATCTAATTCGAGTTAGTTAATTCTAAAAACTGCTGAAGACATGGAATTTACCGAAAGTCGTTTCAAATTTTGTACATTAACTAATGAAAGTGAAATAAACATGATAATCAATAACGTGGGCCACTAATACGATTTCTACGATAACTGAAAACTTGCGTATAAAATATTAGCCTACAACACTTTTAAATGTCATCGGGCTTTGACTCTTATGGATGTGACAAACCTGTACGTCGCTTAAAATACAATTTCTCCAGGTTACATACATATATTAGTAGATAATCCGACACTGTTACAGACTCCAATAACATACCCCTTTTCCTCCAACTACTTTTAAACACCATCTTTGGACACCGAAAAAACAAGACCGGTACAACTTTATATGTGCTAGTGCGGGCACGTCAAATAATATATTCAATCATATCAGCTATCTGTACATGTTCGACTAAATGCAGTTTCGTCTATACAACCGCTTGAGAGTTGAATAAAACACAGGTTATAGTAGAGCCAATCTTTATTCACAGACAGATGGAAATAATGCAAAACAATGTTAATGGTGCGTTGTTGATTGCAGGAGTTTGCTATCATTATTACGGAACGATACAACAGCTTCAATGAAATAATAATAAGAGCAACATAAGTTCAACAACCAGTCACCAAACAATAACGATCTCAACAGAAATACTCTTAGTGGAAAATGCAATGCTAAGAGTCTGGTATGCGTAAGTATAATGAAGAATAATTAATGGATATCTAAAACTCAAAACCAATCGAATTTCGACAAATTAGGTATAAAAACGGCCCCAACACGAAAAATAATTGCGAATCCTAAACGGAATGGGATCAGGTGTCCGCAAGGATTCAGCGTTCCCTGTTAGATGTCACTCTCCTCGCTATTGCATAATTTTAACCTTCCGGATTCCACGAAAATGACAAGTTGAATAAAAAAGTCAATATTGGTCAAAGGATAGACATAATGGTACCAACACGAGGAACATATGCAAAAACCAAACGGGAATTGATCAGGAATAATTAGGACCCCTGTCAGCACGCCATTACTGTCGCAAAAGTCCCACCGAAACTTGTCAAATTCTATGAAAAAAGTCTAGCTTCGTAAAGAGGTATATATAACAACGGTCTCAGCAACTATACCAAAGTAAGCAACAGACCTAAACAAGATTTGCGCTTCAGCTATATTGAATAGAATAGAATAGGATTCTGTATAACGCCGAAGGAGATTTGCCAGATCATTTGGTAGTGCTCAGAGAGCGCTTTGAAGTCAATTTGTATTGCAGTCTGAGTGAAATGTGTCATATTCGAAATATTCAAAATATTCGGTTGTTCCAATAGACAAAGTTGTATCAATATAGAAATGAAAGAAAATGTAGTCAGTGCAAATATATATATATATATATATATATATATATATATATATATATATATATATATATATATATATATATATATATATATCGTTATGTATATTATAAATGATAAAAGTGTCTATTTCATTTAGATTTATTATTTGACTTTGTACCATCTTATTTAAAATTGGAGCCCAATTGATGAATTCTAATTGGCATAAACAGTCGTCTTGAGCATTATTAATTTGGTATTATCTTTATAAGAGTCATTTAAGACAAAGTGCCATGGAAGATATCGGTGCTTGTTCTTCTCCTCTAATTACTACAATGTGTCCTTTGCTGTGGTGAGTACTATGCATGTTTTTTCTTTTTTTTTCTTTTTTTTTTTCTTTTTTGTTTTTTGTTTTTCTAGGGGGGTATATGAATATAATGTTTGATTGAAGGAGAACAGATGTGTGCTGTGTGTGACTTAACGTTTATGGTGTCTTCAAAAGCTATAAGCATTAAAGACGTGTTATTACCACATGTCTTATATAATAATTGAATATTTTACTTACATTCATTACAATAAATCCCTTTCCATCCGGGCGAGCAATCTGCCGGACAGCTGCCGTTGATATGATTACATGCGCCGCCGTTACAATGTCCACATACACTGGAACAATTTGAACCAAATGTCCCTGCTTTGCACTCTGAAATGAGTTAATTACTGAAATCAGTTTGACATGTCCATTCAAAATAACGGTTAAGATTAACTGTCAAAAGGTTTAACATAAAAAAAATGAAAATAAAAATGTCATGAAATATGATTTTATTTTCACTACTGAATCATGATGGCAGACCACACTATTTATTGATATGGGTGGATGGGTTTAGGAAGAAAATAGCAATACAGGAAAAAAGAAATGTCCGAAAGATAAAGTGGCGAATTGTA
Organism: Atrina japonica; assembly: GCA_030159075.1. NCBI lineage: Eukaryota > Metazoa > Mollusca > Bivalvia > Pterioida > Pinnidae > Atrina > Atrina japonica. Next base: position 13,277 of record BROG01001641.1, on the reverse strand, counting down.
CAATTAAAGCAAAACCATAGAACAAGATAAAACATACCCTCATCACAGAATTGACCAGTCCAACCCTTGGAACATACTTCACAGTATCCATCGGTTTTTCTGCATTTCAAAAGGTTTCTGCAGGTGTCACTACAATTGCCGTTGCAGTGTATTCCGTATCTACCATCCGGGCATGCTACAATGTAAATGCAACTACAGTAATGAAGCGTGATATGTGCTCTAATAGGTTTGTTTTATATATTCTAACAACCTTGTCTAATAGCACTTACCTTTATCACAAAAATGACCCATCCAGCCTTCAAAGCACATTTCACAATATCCATCGGTTGCTCTACATTTCGTTATGTCTCTGCATTTATCACTGCAGTTGTAGTTGCAGTTTTCTCCATATGTGCCATGTTCACAAGCTGAAAAATAAATAAATAAAAAACATTTTCCGCAAAAGATTTTTGGAAAAAAGGTATGAATGACTAAAATTTATAATATATATTTTTGGGACAATAGTGTTTCTTTGAATTGTTAAAAAGCTTTTCGGAATCCTTCAGTATCAATATCCGAGTTATACAGTGTCTGAATCGACAGTTGTACAAAACTGTTGAAGTTTCTACTGGTAGTATTCGGTAAGGACTATGTAAATGAATTTGTTTGGTCCATCTATGCACTTATGTTTCAATTTGATTATCTGAAGTTGATGTATCCAATATAAATATGGTAGCAGGAAAGCAGTATCGGTTATAGGTACATTAAAAGAGCGTAATACTAATATATATGATTTTGATATACATAAATGTTCTTCGTCCTTTAAAAGTGAACTATGTGTGTTTGTAGGATTGACATAATAAGTATTTAACATTATGATGCTGCTGCTGCTGATGATGATGATGATGATCGTGGTGATGACGATGATGATGATGATGATGATGATGATGATGTTGTTGATGATGATGGCGATGATGATGGTGCTGGTGCTGGTGATGATGTTATGTTTGATATTTACCGAAAACTTACTTTCATTACAGTAATACCCTTTCCATCCTGGAGCACAACCACTCGCACACAGTCCAGTTTCATGGTCACAAGCACCACCATTGAAGCATTTTCCACACCGATTTGAACAATTAAATCCGAAAACACCACCATTGCACTCTGAAATTATACTCAGTTTTACTATGAAAAGGATTGTTTCATGTTTTTACAGGGTGATTAAAAAAGCCCCGACTCCCAAATGTTTATAACGTTACACAGTCACATAATAAATGGAAACTGAAAGTGTATTAGAGTGGATATTTCGTTCAATATTTATGTTATGGGACTCATTGATGGTATCATTACAAATAGCATAATTTGGGATTTTTTTTAACAAAACGGATGACAAGGAAAGCTGTTATACGGACTTCGTTAATTTCATTTCGAGTATTCGGACATGCCCAAATGGAATTCATTATTCGGAACAAGCAATTCAGAGAGAAATGAAAATATTCCATTGGGTACCTTGGGAAATGTTACCAAAATCTGCCTTGGAATGTTACAGTTGATGATAGAGAAAAGTGGATAGTTGGGATAAAATTACCTGGAAAATTCCCAAAAGTTTAATAGCTTTACGAATATACCTCTCTTGAGTATTATGCAACATGTTTGACCATTTAAACATTTCCTTTTTTTAAAATGATGATGTAAAAATACCAAAGCATAATTTTCAGAAAAAACGATTTTAACCACCACAGTGTTCAGATGTTTTATTTTTAAAATTTTAATTTGATGATTACAAAACACATTTAGCATATATTATACAGTGAAATTCTTTTCAAATGAAAAATGTAGCAACTAATAGTACCGCCATCACAATAAAATCCTTGGTAGCCAGGAGCACACCCGTCCTTATATCCTCCGTGAACTTTGGTACAGCGGCCACCATACAGAGAATTACTACGACACTTGCTATTGCATGAAATACTTGTGACACTACTTACTATCATTACAGTAATATCCTCTGTAGCCAGGAGCACACCCGTCATCACATCCTCCGTGAGTTTTGTTACAGTGGACACCATTTAGACAGTTACCACTACAGTTGTTACTACAGGATTGACCGTATGTACCGTCTTCACAACCTCCAAAGACAAAATGCATAAATAACATTTATCACGTTGAATATATGCTAAAAAAACCACCAAGAAAACATTCAAATAATTATACATTATATCATTACTGGTACGCGAAAGAACAAACTGAAAACGACGTATTATATGATATGCAATTGTTAATATGAAAACAGGTAATCGTTTGTTTCAACAATGATCTGCAATGCATCCGTTAATTTTACATTATCAGGAGTAAAAAGCAGCTTCTATTGCACTAAAATCAAACAAATACTTTAAAAATGAAAACTCATGTCTAATTTGAAGCTACAATAAATGAGGTAAACCCATTTTGATCGATAAAGCTGTGTTTAACTGAAAAAAGAAGCTTTTGATTTTACACTTGATAGTGAATTTGGAGTGATCTTTGCAGCGTCACAAAAATGTTTGACTTATCAAAATTTGTTTACAAATTGATAAAGTTAAAATCTGCATACCTAAGACCTGGACTTCACAAAGTTCAATTGTTGCACAGAATGCGTTATGGTAAGGTTCTGGATGCCAAAAACAAGTTCCATTCCTCTGTTTATACACAGTAACATAACGTCCAGTAGCGTTACAGGGAACAGTAAATATATCACTGGGTCCAGGGTTTGTATGGTGTCCATTGTTGTGTAGATAACATCGTGTTCCTATCCACCAGTTAGATGTATCAGAAACGTATATAGAGAAACCGGATAACCGAAATGTCCAAGAATCTGAAGCTGAAACATTGTCAATACAGACAAAATCAATACTAGATACATATATGGGTCATAATACCTTAGAAAAAACGTAAAAATGAAATCGTAACATTACCTTTCCGTGTATAAATGAAATTTCTGTTATCGGTGAGCCCCACTCTGTTTTACTTGAAAAGTTCGACGCAGTGTTTAAACGGTCAATAGCTATGTGTACAAAAATATTGATTTATTTATTTTCTTCTTTTACCACTTGTGCATGATGTACAATAAGACATAAAAGCTGTACACAAGCATAAGGAACCTAGTATTCCGACATGGGTTGTGGAAATAAGGTAAAGGGCACTTCGATTTTCATAAGTTAATCAATTACAAGTGAAAAAGTGCCAAACCGTGGTGTCTCACATTTTTTTTTACAAAATGTTTAGAAATTTTAGAATGTATTATTATATATATATATATATATATATATATATATATATATATATATATATATATATATATATATATATATATATATATATATATATATATATATATATATATATATATATATATATATATTGTTATTTTATACAAATCTAATTTGTAAAAAAGAAAAAAAAAACACATTATAATTAGAAAAAACACAGAAAATGTCCCGTCTAATGTGTTTTTATATGTGTCTGTGTGTAAAATCCGTGAATTTCATCGATAGGGTAAATTTTAAAGATCACTAAGATATATCAAGCGTTCACTACTGCTTTGAGTCCGTAGTCGACTGCAGATAAAACAGGGAAAATGAAGACGTATAAGAGAAAGTTTGACGCTCCAAAAGGCCGCTTGCACAATTAAAAAAATGGAGTATGTTCTTATAGGAGTACGTTTTATAACCTTAACTATTACCTGCGTACTGAGCCGGCCTGGCCCAGTCGGTAGCGCACTCGACTCTGGATCGTGAGGACGTGAGTTCGAGTCCCGCCGACGACAAGATGGTTTCCTGTCTTTCGGATGAGACAATAAAATCCGGAGGTCCCGTGTCGCAGTAGGTGTCGGCACGTTAAAGAACCCTCACTGCTCAATGACCGTAAGTGTCGAGCATAGGTCAAAAGACCTGTATTTGGTGACGTCTCCATGTGAGTGAAATATTCCTGAGTGGGACGTTAAACAACAATAAACAAACAAACAAAACTGCGTACTCCTAGGAGTACGAATTTCAATTTGAGCACGAGTTCGAACTGGAGATCGGGTAAGTAGCCAGGTCCTATCATGTTTGGGATTCTCAATTGTTCTCCATAGTTGGTTGACTGAGGGATATTACTACTTAAATGTGGAAAATTTAAGATGGGAGAGCCGAGATCGTCGCGTTTGTCGTGTAGCTTCGTTGCTAATTTCTCATTTGTGTTTATATTAAGTAAATTGTCTAAGTATGAAGCGTGTGTATTTGATTTTGTTGTATCTTTCATTTCTAGTTCGCGGGGATATATCGCATTGACATATGTATAAAAAATGCCTTCATTAATTGACAAAATGCCCTCGATATATATCAATGTCAAATTAAAAGACATCGCTAACTTTGTTCTTCTTTTGATTCAGCAGTTTCTGAATGAAGTCTGCTTCGTATGAATAAAGGAACAGGGCGGCCAATAAAGGAGCACAGTTGGTTCGCAAATGAATGTAGGCAGTTTGTTGAAAGACGACGTTTCCGAACATTACAGATATATTGTCTATTACAAATCCCAGCATTTTTTATATCAACGTCAGTGTATTTATATGTAGAATTAGAGAGACAAAATAAGTATCCTGATGGCAAATCACTAGATATTTAAAATTTCGGGTACTCCCTTTCGTAAAACAAATAAGTTATGCATGATGATGAAAAAGTTTTTCGTTTATTTTGTATGTGGAATAGTTGTGTAAAGAGTAGCGAAGTCATAAGTTTTGACACAGAATTCGAGAAAAAGTGTATACCTTCAAATTTTCTAAAAGCTGTTTAGAATCCACATTTTATTTTCACCTCTTCTGGAATAAGCAACCGTACATTATTGTTGAAGTTTCTCCTTAACGGCTGTCAATATCTTGGTAAGGAGTAAAGATAAAGGTTTTGTAGAACATTTCTGGGTCCTGCTATGTATCTTATATGGGGTTTTATGAAGTTTAGGTATCCAATATAAATGTGGTAGCTCGAAATCGGTATCCATTGCAGGTATATCAAATGAGCGTAATACGGACACGTGGTTTTGAAGGATCTCGTCCTTTATAAATGAGCTACGTGTTAATGTAGGATTTCCAGAAATCGTATTAAACCCACGTTATTCTAATAAACAATTATAGTAATGTTCCTTACAAATAAAAAATATATTATTCGAAGCTTTGTTCATGTAATCTATCCAGTTCAGTTACTTCTGGATCATTAAACACAGAGGGATAACGTGTTTTCATAGTCCCTCTAAGTTTTCGAATACGATATTTTATTACCTCGAAATAGTACAAATATTCGAAATATATTACTAATCAATATGTACATGTATGTGTAAAATCTGAAATAAAACTAAAATAAATACATACATTGTATGCATACATAAAAATCTTTGACGCTAGGGAACTGAAAAATTACAATGCTATGTACATGTATAAATGTAATCATTAAGGAATAAGCCGAGAGCAAAATATATTTACGTTTGAATATGTACCTATCATATTGTGAAACTTATGTGGACATTTAAATTGGACACAGTGTATAGTGTGCATGTATATTCTTGCCTTTTTGGACCTTGCAGGGGAGCCTGGACCTGTGAGTGTATATGTAACGGGCTCGTTAATAAACATTAATACAAAAAAGTGTGATTTTCGGTTTTTTTTTTATAGTTTTGTCAGTTTTAGCCATACATATAGGCATATCTGCCACTTGATGAACATACATCAAAACATAAACATTTAATTTTAATAAGTAATTCCCCAAATTCTGTGATTTTCAATCAGTGTTTACCCCGAAATAACCTTTTAAAACCGTGTTTTGGTGTTTTTGATATTTTTAAAATATTGATTCACTTTACGTACAACCATATGTGTTTCACATAATTGAACATGTATCAAAATATAAAAATTCCAATAAATAATTCCCCAAAATCTGTAATTTTTCACTGTTTTACCCCAAAATAACCATGTAGAACTGTTTTTTTGGAATCTTTAATATTTTTGAGATATGGAAAGGCCCTGCAGATAGCTGTATGCATACAGTTTTAATAAATAATTACCCAAAATATGTGATTGTCATATATTTTTCACAGTTTTTACTAAAAAATAACCATTTGAAACCTTTTATTTTAACTTTTGAGTTTTTTGTTACATGAATTGACTTTATATTAATATATACATGTCACTTGATTGAACGTGTATCCCAACAGATTAGTTTAATAAATAATTCCCAGAAACATGTGATTTTTTTTTTATTTTTCATGTTTTTAGGCCAAAAATGATATCATATTTTAAAAAAAAAACTTGTTTAGCACGCTGCATTTTAATGGAAAAATCATTTGATTCTGACACAGGTCCGATTTTGACCCTAAATTGATCTACTCCTTAGAGGACAGAGAGAAGAAAGGTGTCGGTAAATGCTGATAAACACAATGTCTTATGACACACGAAATTTATTCCCCTCGTTGAGTCTTGAAATCTTGAAATTTATCCGAAATGAAGTGCATAATTTAATTCTTAATTACATATAATTATAATTTCAAGTAAATGTTACCACGTTTCTCAATAGTAAATGAATACAGGGATTGTGAAGAAACGTGACTGTCACATGTTTTGTATCAATGCCGGTTTTTTCCTAAAAAATTAGCAGTGGATTAATCATCCCCAACATCTAACTTGACGAAAACACCAACAGGACTAATTTCAAGCACAGCCATGGAAAAAGAGAGCAAATGGCGAGACTGAATGAGTCCTTCACTTTGTGTAGGGATAGAGAAGCAATTATTTAATATGAGGCTGGGATGTCTCTATACAAAGTTGCGATTGATCATTCTTTTCGGTTGTTAATTGCGGTATAAGATCGCTTTTAAGAAACGTTCAATCATATGGGGAAATCACCATATGCCAATGAAGGGCTTCACTCTTTAGCTTTTGCACAACGCTTATGGTCATTTGGCCGTGATGGATCTTTAACATGTGGATCAGTGCTTTACGTTTTTACTTTCCATCTATTTTAAATTTTTAAAGCATATGACAAAATAGTGGTATCCTACATCGCCCTGCTCAAGCTTTTTAGCAAACAGAATATAACTTAGAGTTGAAAATGTCTACTTATGGTTACCAATATTTAATTTCAGATAAAAATTTAGTGTGACTTTCACTGTGCCTAATTTGCCAGTTGTTTTCACCTAACTGTGAATCACTGAATGGATTATTATGTCCATGTAAACACTGCTTCTGCTGAACAAAACACTATCAAAAAACGTGATAGTACTGGCAGGTTAAACCATTAAACTGCCCATAAAATAATTTTGTTCATGCCATTTACATTTTTAAACATGCAGGAAACAGGTTAAAAGTATGATCAAAATAAAAAAATAGACAAAATAATGTTCACAGTATGTGTCCACATGGCATAGGAATCAATCCAAGGATTAACACCAAACACTTGCTGCACAACATGTTCATGAGGTTGAAGCACCTCTCCTCTTTCTATGTCATAGTTATGCAAAGTGACTGTAATATTTATGTAGGTCACAGCCATCTCTGCTTTTGTGCGATTTGAGTTCAAGCACTGTTTTTTTAAGGAATCCAGATGTTTGTTCCATGAGCACTCTGGTACTACAAAGGGCATTGTTGTTACGGTTTTCACATTCCCCTTCAGGGTTGATAAAAGGTGTCATAGGAAAAGTGCAGCACTGATACCCGGAGTCTCCAAGTAATGGACCGTTATTGTCACCTGTGAAAAGTATTATATTTATAAGTGTTCTAATTGTGTGTATTTGTATATCAAAGCAAACATAAGGTTGAATATTGTCCATTTCATTTGTTGTATAAATTATGTCATGTCATTCACTGAGATCGCTAAACTTGAATATCACTAACTATTAATCATTCATCTTAGGTAAGATTTTATCTATTTTCAATCATATTTTTTTTTTGAATTATTTCACTCTAAAATGATCGTATATACTATATCTTTAAAACAAAATGCTGGGTATGCATCTCGTTAAACAGTCCACTAATACTGAATGGCATTTGATCTTTTATTAATACTCATGTTGACATTTTGTTTAGTGATACCATCTCCAAATTGTTAACATAATGCTGACATTCGGAGAATCACGTTGTCGTGTGTTTCCCCTGGCCAATAACAATTCATGCTTGAAAAATGAATCACATACCATCTGCAATGAAAAGTGGTTTTTAAGTAGTTCCATATTAATAGATGCATCCATTAGATTCAAAGAGGTTCTGGAGCCCTAATTGTGGCCTTTCAATCTTCAAATTTGTATTAGTATGAGGCATAGTATGATTAAACATCCTACTGGCTAAACCATCTTACTGTATTCTACCATATGGACGTAAAAACAACCCCCAAAACACTGATTAGTTCCTGTTTCTGTTACTGGTACCTTATTCGAAGAGTACATTTATTTGCTTGCATCATGAATTGAGAGAGGGAATATGCTATCACTTCTTCGTTAAAAAACTTTTATTTCTTAATTTTGATATCTAGGATAATTATACTTGCATATACGATGCAGTTTTATGTGTAAATATGGAATGTAGATTTATATGCACCACATGATCTAAATTTCCTGCTGAAGTGGACATTTATATTTGGAACAAATTCTTGACGCATTTTCTGACGTTTTTTTAGACAATGTAATTTTCATTTAATTTTGCATGATTTCTTTGATTTTCTCCCCTTTATTCATTATGATGCATTCACCTGTGGCTTGATAGATAAATGGTTTCCTGAAAAGTTCCTGATTTTTTTTAATCATTTTAAAGAATTTTTTAGACTACAAAAATGAAGGGTCGGGAGGATTTCCCACATTTTCAATTTCTTATCCAAACCGCTGAAGGGCAACAACAGCTTGCATGTTGCAGATGTTGCATCTGACCTACATTTTACGGTTGAGTGACCACGTTAAGAAGATTTTATTTGAGTATCATCTGAGAATGTAATAGCACTAGATAGACTAAACTCATATGGATAATGCGACTGGTGATAACTTATAGTGATGATGCATCAGTAATGCCCATTAGCTTGCATTTCGCAGATTTAGCATCTGACCTACGTTTTATGGTTGAACGACCATGATAAAAGTATTTTATTTTGGAAAGTAGAAAGGCTAGACTTTCAAATCTTACATCGACGATGCATTTAATGATGCACATGAAATTGCAGTTCATAGATTTTGCATCTGATCTACATTTAACGGTTGAGTGACCATGTTAAGAAAATTTGATTGTGGCATTCCGGTAGATGATAGACAGACCAAACTTGCATGGTTGGTGTGTCATATGATGATTATTAGCTTGCATGTTGCTGATATTGCATCTGACCTACATTTCTTGGTTGAGTGACCACACTATTGAGAAAGTCGAAGCACAACAGACCAAACTTGTATGGTTATAGATATCAGCTTGTTGTTTTGGGATGTGGCATCTGACCTACATTTTATGGTTGAGTGACCACGTTAGGAAGATTTGATTTCGGCATTCTCGCAGAAAGAAGTTGACCAAACTTGTATGGATTGTGTGTCATACGATGTCTGTTTGCTCGCATGTTTCAAATATTGCATCTAGTTCACCGTTGAGTGTCCATGTTAAGAAAATTTTAATTTACCATTAACGCTGGAAGTAGTATCTTGAGGCAGACGAAACTTTATTGCCATTTATCTAGATTAAGATTTCTGAATACACAGCCAATTTGTTGTATAAAGGTGAACATAAGTTTCCATTATCCTGATTAGATTTATGGTTCTCGGTTAATGATAGTGTTAGGTTTCTGATAATTTGGATGTAACAACCCTCAATGCTTATTGTTGTGTATTGGGGTCTTTGGGTGTGTACCCCACCCCCTCAAAATTATTTTTTTACATGCCTACCCCTTAACTATAAATGTTCTTGATTGATATTGTTAGATGTATTTATTGGTGTATAATAGGTTCGTTCCCCCAACCATCTGCCTTGACAATTATATTTTTACTAATAACTTAAAGATTGTTCACAGCCCCACCCTTAAAAACTATATATTATTGATTGTCACGGAAAACGCATTGAGTGATGTTTGTGGGGATCCAGCCCTACCCTCAAACAAGACAGAGAAGACAATGTTTACTATGGTACAAATAACTTTGTGTGTTATAACGTTACGATTTTAATCATTCACTGTGAAATAAGGGGAACGGGTCAGATAACCCTATATTAGAAGGTTTTCGGTCTTTCATTATTACATACTTCGAATCAAAACATACATACAATAGTCTAACTTAAACATGTTGGTCACAATTCTGGTAATTCTTCTGAAGTAGCAAGAGACATCTCATAAACAGAGGGATTGGAAAACTCTTGCCTAAATTATTTTGGCCCTAAACATAAACAATCTTCACAGATTATTTTACTGTAGCAAAAAGGGTGATAAAGTAGAGACCAAGAGACACATTTAACTATATAGGCAAGTGACAAATCATTGGCGGATTGGGGAAGATCGGGTGGGGGTGGCTTTTTTCTACAAAAGTTTTAATGAAGTTTGCTTTTCTTTTAAGTAGAACAACATATCAGATTTGATTCATTCTTATATTACATTACTACAGATGTGATATTTCTTAAATATTAAGACAAACTTAGGAATTAATGATTTTCACAAACCTGTTAATCTAGAGAATTCTATCATCACTTGATGAATACGATCTTCCCTTGGGAAAAACAATATGTAAATCGGTGCCAACTCTGAGATAAGTGCTGATACTCGCCTTATACATCGTTTGGCTGTTGACCTAGAAATCTTTATGTCGCCACCAACGAGGATATGAGTAGCGCCCGTTGCTAGAAATCGCAATGTTACAAGTAATTGAAGCAACGGCGGGACTGATATGTTCCTCCGAGTTGGGAAACATATGTTTGGATTCTGCTGCAGGATGTCCACAATGCAATCTGTACCGTGAAAATACATCTTCTGCTGACCGTTCCTCGAAAGGATTTGCTCTATCCCTGAAAATGGGTGGGGTGCGTCTTCTACTTTGTTAAATGTCTGCGTGCAGCCATTTTAAAGACGCTTAAGTACCTAATTTGATATTTCGAGTAAGCTATTGTGCTTACTCGACCTTTTAGCATCATATACTCCACTGTGAGTAAGTGTTTCATACTCAAAAGTTGTATAACCTACAAATCTTAGTACAGACTCCGGCTCAAAAGTTCTCTAGAGCTCGAACCAGCTTTTATAGCCTCAAAGTATCTAGAGTCATACTGCAAAGCTCTTTTTCGAGCTGGAGTTCGAGCGGCAGCTCGAGTCAGCCTTTATAACCTTATAGCACCCCCTCCAAAAAAAAAAAAATAAAAAAAAAAAAAAAACACAAAAAAACCAAAACAAATACGGTTTTTTATACAATATTGGAATAATAGAAACTCTAACATTAAATTTAATGACTACACTTAAAAGTGATGGGCATTCTCTAAGCTGATGCCAAATAAGTAGGCTAAATCAAAATACAAGTCTACAAACATTACTTGTTATACATGTATGGCATAGCCGAAACTACTTCGGCTTCAATACTCAGTGTGTGTGTGTGTGTGAGCGTGTGTGTTTGTATGTGTGTGCGTGTGTTTGTGTATGTGTGTATGTGTGTATGGGTGTGTGTTTTTGTTTGTGAAATGTGGTGGGGATTTAATGACATGTTATACAAATATACACAAATAACTATATAATAGAAAACTGGAGAATGTTTAGTTAAACAGTTGATTGATAAAACTATCTGCTTAAAAATATGTGCCTAAAACGGTATACCATACTCTTGTCTTGCATTTTAACATTTTACTGAATTTCATCCCCCATGTTGGCAATTAATTACATTTATTACTTTATGTCAAAAATTTCATGACATACTCAGTAAAACTAGAAATATGTGTGCTAGAAATGGAATTGCCCAATTGCATTATTGTAAGGATATTGCCAAATAAAAATCCATTTACGGCAACCGTGACCTTGGCATTAGGACAAACCAAATTGATAATAATCACGAAATATCTAATCAATATACTTACGATCATCACTCTCTTTACGGTAATATATCTTGACACTATTCAAAACATAGACGTCACCCAGATCAACACGCCACCACGCTTGATTGTGAAAATTATCTGAGGTTACGGCACAGGAGCCCTGTGCTACTTTCTGTCTAACATCTCCGTCAATAGCTTCATTTGCTAGCCACTTGTCAGTGTATTGACTGGTAGACATATCTGCTGTCTTGTTGACAGACAAGTTAACTGCAATGTAGAGGATGGATTTATTGTGTCTGTCAGTGATGGTAATTTATTAAAGATAAACGAGGAGTAAACAGCTGTTCTAGTGTCATGAATTTATGTCAACCGAATAATGAATCACAATCCAGAATAAACTTTTTAGTTATTCTTCACGAAAACTATTCATATTATGTTTAGAATTCTTTTCTAAAATGTACACCATACAATAAGCAGGGGACTGCTGTTCTAGTGTCACGGACTCATGTCAACGGAATTATGAATCACAATCCAGAAGCACATTTTTAGTTATTCTTAAACTGTTTCCATCATTTTTACAGTTTACAGTATTCAATAATAAAATTTGACTAATCATAAGCTAGTACTCACCGAAGGAAAATGCACATTGTAGTAATTGAAGGAAAACAAATGTACTTGGGATCGTGCATGTTTTCAGTTCCATGACGAGTAAACATGGTACACCCTTCAACAAAACCAAAAGCGACACTGTCAACGCACATACAATATATAATAACAATAACTTTACAGTTAGTATCTATAAGAAGAAAGCTGCTGTTTATCACTTATTTACTTTATTTATAGACGTGGACAATTGCAGAAAAAAAGTCAACAGTTATACATGGATGATAGCTCATTCTATAATGTAATCATTTATTTACAGCTGTCCATATAACATTATGATTGTGTATGTGATCGCTAGCATATCACAAGGTTACAGTAAAAAGCAACTAGTCGTTTTAAGGAGGTATAAATTACATGGCGAGTTTAGCTTACAAACGAAACAAAAACTATTTGATATTATATTGATATTAGCATAGTGAAACACATATAACTTGGTGGATGGAATCGTGCCAATTATGTCTTGACCATGACGAGTTTAAAGCATTGAAATGATTGTTTCTATTTGTTATCATATACAAGAATTGAGAGACCCCATAGTTTAATGTTTTGGGTCTTAAGCATTCGGCCACGGAGCCCCTCTATATAGATAAACAGGAAAGTACACACA
>BROG01001640.1:0-36593 GCA_030159075.1 Atrina japonica | reverse complement strand
GAAATGGTTTTTCGTTGCGCGCTTATCGTCTTTGTTTTCTCGCTCGTCATTCCCGTTGCTTTATTCTCATTTCTTTCTTCCACCCTCATATCCCTTATATCTCGTGCAGGTATACATTGTACGAAGACGGAGAGTCGCTAGTTTTCCTTCTTTCATAGAATCATTAGGCCAGACGATGTGTATCATGCTTCATTTCCTCGATAAGATTTCAAATTCGTGTAGGTATACATATATGCATGCACACATGAAAAGAGTCGTAGTTCGTAGTCTAGAACTACTTTCGGCTTTTAACCTACTTAGGCATCTTGATAATCTGGGTCCTTGCAAAATTAATTAAAGAGTCCAGCACAGAATAATTTGCACGCGATGTTAATAATTTCATCCTCCTTTTTACATGAATGTGTCAGTTTCCAATAGCGAGAACGAAATGATGTCGAGCAACAATATGTTTTTAATGTCTAAATAAGATCCTACTGAATTATTATGAAGATCAAGTTTTTTTCAAAATGACGTTTAAATACAAAAAATCTCAGGCACCAAAGTATAAATCAATAGAATGTACAGGACATAAATACAAATCCGGTAAAAATAGACAAACACGGACCTCTGAAAACCAAGAGGTGGGATCAAGTTTCATGCAGGAGTAAGCATCCCCTGTCGACCGGTCACACCAGCCGTGAGTCCACAGTCAAGTCCAGTGAAATACATGAGGAGTGAATCCTCGTCACAGTTGGTACAGACGTATCAGCAACCGCCAACGAAAAGGCAACTCAACATTTCACTTAGTGAAACAGAGTAGTCGCAAAATGTTCAACTGTTTACATACGGCAATGGGCGGAGACCAACTTTTGGAAATTTAAAATTGCAAATGATATTCATTCATCTTGAAAGAAATAAACATTTTTCGGGAAATTAAACTCACTTCACTCCAGAAAAGAAAAAAAACATCATAGTTAACTGATGGTTAAAGCTGAACTAGGAAAATAAAAAGCTTTTGAACGTTGAATAAGAAAATGAGTGTTGAAAAACGCCTTGAATCATTCCCACTTCATCCCCCCACACAGCAGACATATTTGTAATTGTTTCACCGGAAAACAAGTCCCACAACAGGTACAAAAAGCGGATTAGTTATATTGGTCTTCATTGTATATCAGTACTTACAACGCGAAACGTGTTAACGTCTCATAGGCTAATTAAAACTCACGGACTCTCAGTCTTAGCTGTACTTCTAAATTAATAAACATCTGTACCTCGTATAAAGATTTCTACAAGGTACAAACAGCAACAAACAGTGAGTGATTTGTTAATCCATAATAAATCTAAAATTTGTTCCATTACACTAAATATCAAGCACCTGCCAAAACAAAAACAAGGCGGTCTGCTTCCTACTGTCATTCGGCTAATGAGTCATGCAAGTTACTTCTTTCGCTTAACAGCAAAAACGATATAACTAATCCGCCTTTTATACCTGTTTTGGGATTTCATTTTTCTGCTCAACAATTACAAATATGTCTGTTGTGTAGGGAGATGAAGTGCGAATGTTTCAAAACATTTTTTAACACACAATTATTTAATCAAAGTTCAAAATCTTTTTATCTCCCTTGTTTTGCCTTAAATATTAATAATAATGGTCCAGAAAACGATTAGATTTACCGAATTTGACTATGAACTTAACAATTGGTTAACTTCCGGTTATCTTCGTGCAATAGGTTTAACTTGGAGTTAAAGTAACCATGAACTAACTAAGAGCTAACTCCAATTTAACAACGTATTGTGCAACGGGGTCTATAGAACCCATGTTAACAAAATTCACGAAATTTGAATAATGATTTATTTAAATAAAAATACGTTGACATGTATGACATTTTATCATCTCTACCGGAAAGATCTGTTTATACAAGATATACTTATATTTTCCAGTTACTTATTTGCAGAATTCATGGATGAAAAACGAGAAAAATACCCCTGGAGAAAAAGTTGCGACTGGAACGAAAAGGTAATTTTACTGTAATGTGACAGCTTGCTGAAAACAATATTTACTGTTTCGACATATAAAGATTTAATATAACTCACTGACAATCAATATTTATCACATTTATTTGAGCATGATTCAGAATAACCAAGGTCTGGCAGGTTGCCAATATTCTGAAAAGGATTGGTCTAATTAACAAATAATTCCCTGAAAAGGAAAATTATCAGACTTCTGTAATTCAGTTGTTGACGTGATCCCTTGCTAAGATGCTTTTAGAATACATTCTTGTGAATATACCTGCAATCAATTAATAGATATGAATTATTCCGTATGTTCAAATCGTATTTGTTTTATTTGTTTGCAAACATGGCTGTGAAACTAGTAGCAGGAACCGGACACGGATAAAATGTATATGCAGTCGATTAGATATGGACGTAAACGATACCGAATACAGACTTGAATGACTATACTGAACTAAAATATTAAATGTTTGATAAAAAGGAATTATAATAGGTGAAAATTATATGGACTATACGTCTAGATTTATATTCGGGAATGATCGACTCTGAACCAGGCCAATTTTCAATTTTTTGTTTCAATGGCTGTTACCAGGTTCATTATCCTCGTATAGACATGGATTTACCTACGGAACCATGGCCGCACTGGCAATCTTTAGATTTCTAAGAGTAATGTATTGTCAAATCGCCATAGCTTTTGTCGAGAAGTTTAAACACTTGGCATTTTAGGACCATTGCTTTTCGCTCGCTACTGTATCAAATTGCTTGTACATGTATACATCGCTAAAGAGAAATTAACACACGTTAATCAACACAACAATAAAATCAATAAATTTTTTAAGGGGTGACAGGCTGGTTATCGACACAAAATGTAGGAACTACAGCAATGCACAATGCTTAAAACCAAAACAAGGCAACATATCATACATGTTAACCCACATGGTATAGATAGATAATATAAAATCCTCAGAAACCAAAGCATAAATCAATATAATGTCCAGGATATAGATACAAATCCGGTACAAAATGGACAAACACGGACCTCTAAAATCCGAGAGGTGGGATCAGGTGCTATGGAGGAGTAAGCATCCCCTGTCGACCGGTCACATCCGCCGTGAGTTCACAGTCAAGTGAGGAGTGTATCCTCGTCACAATTGGTACAGACGTCTCAAAAACCGCCAACGAAAAGGCAACTCAACAGAGTAGTCGCAAACAAGACTATTATACCGACCGTAAAACTTGCGGAACGTTGACGTTTTCGATATCCCTGTGTCAATATTTTGTCAGTGAGTAGTTTACCTCTGTATATGAAATCTTCATATGTTGTGCACGCCCTGGCATATAGGATCATTATTTGAGTTTTTATCAGAGCCCAAATACGCCTCATAAGGTTGGTCGCAATGTATTCATTATTATTATTATTATTATTATTATTATTATTATTATTATTATTATTATTTAGAGTCTTCAAGATCTTCAACAGCAAATAGAAAACTATCAGCCACTAGGAAGGCTGAAAGTAAGACAAGCAAACATTCTTTTAGTAGGACAAATTGGTACGGGGAAATCAAGTTTTTTCAACACAATCAATTCCATATTCTGCGGCTACATCAGCAGTCAAGCGTGCAGTGGAAGTGCTGAACACAGTCTAACCTTACATGTAAGTAGTAGTACGAAGTGTATCTAACAACAATAGACGGTCCCTTATTGTGTCTACTTTGTGTTTCGGAAAACTTAAATACAATGATATTCGAAATAATAGAACATAGATAGTTACCATATGATCTGTGCGATATGCATAACAGATAGTATACATATTTTACATAAAGATAAGTGGAATGATTGGATAGGGTGCTTGCGGCACACTGAACTAGATTTACTCACTACGTACGCAGTATATCTTGGTAAAAATAGCCACCTATTGCGATAGTCTTTTATCTGTCGTCGTCCTTCTTTCGTCGTGCGTCGTTAACGTTTTACACACTTTCGACTTCTCAAGAACCAGTGCGCCAATTTTAACTACACTTGGCATATAACAGCCGCGTAAAGATTGCAAATGAAAATGGGCTAGTACCAATAGGTGCAACAACAGGAAATAATTGTACCAGAATTTGAAACATTTATAAAAAATATTATTCTCATGAACCAGTGATCAGATAACTTTCAAATTCTGTATTCATGATTGTACAGTCATCGAAATATGTCGATAAACAGTCCACTAGGAGGCGCTCGAATAACATTGTGTACAGTGTATACATGGCTTAAGAGGATGAAGGGTACCCTGGGGTATACCAACACCTTGTCATTATTTTTTTCTTATTTTCTGCATACTTATTCATAATGAATGTATTAATTAAGAGAATGAATTATCTGGCAATTGGTGGGTATTTAAGGGATATTTACACATGCAAGAGTTATGCCCCTTTTCAGAATTTTTATTCTTTTCATCAACTGTCCTATTCACTACTGAAAAACAGCCATTTATTTACAAAACTCATATATTTGGTAAAATTGGATCAAATACCATGGTATCAATGTGATTTTATGACTGTTTAATTTATTTTGTCACAAAAAACAACTTGTTTACTTCTTGATCTGAATTTACCATTCAGTTTGTCTTTTATGAGAAAAAAAAGACAGAGGGACATAAGATGCCAGTCATTGGGAGATGTGTTTTATAGCTGACACAAAAACGCATGGGTGTTAAATCAATTTTGTCACAAAGAACAACTTGATTTATTTCTTGATTTCAATATGTCTTTGATAGACAAATTTGTGACGTCTGTCTTTTTTGTTTAGATTGCCAACATCAGTTTCAGATTATATTACTATAGTGACATTCTGGTCACGTGTCAAGGTCAAAGTGTCCTTCGTCCCCTTAATAACTCAAAAACTCAATATGTGTGAAACTTGTAATGAATTATCTAAGGATAATTTTTACAGAATTTTTACTGATACCTAAATAAACAGAAAATATTTTTTGGTCAAATTCTAATCACCTTAGACCTTTTCTCAACAACCAGTGGACTAATAGAAATATTGTCTCAGTCGTCATTGTGTCTAAAATTCAATATCTGATGATTTCTGCGAAATGTATAGACCTAGTTAAGACAATGTAGTCAACTTAACAGAAAGTATAATATTAATTTTCATCCTCCAGTCATCCACAAATGCTGCTCAGATTGTAAATGTTATAAAGAAAACAATTCCTTCACGAATTTCGCTTCTCATCACATTTATTTTTCCCATAATTTTAATTCCTCGGTTTTAAATTTTGTTATTTAAAAACATAATACCAAAGTTATATACTCAAAGCGATCGTTTCTGCCAATCCGATTTCATCAGTTCAGCCCCTATTGTTCGCTTTGTTTGCTCTTAGATAAGTGGGCAAATTTAAAATGAAAGCGAAATTGTCTAGCTAAATAATTGCATCAAGAACATATGTGTTGTCCAAGGGATTGTTGTGATTTTGGGCAATTTCAGACAGGGTGAATATGTTTTCTGTCGTGAACGGGCAAAAATAACCAGGGGAGAAATTAACCAGGGGCAAAAATGACCAGGGGCAAAAATAACCACAGGCAGAAATAACCAGGGACAAAAATAACCACAGGCAAAAATAACCAGGGGCGAAAATAACCAGGGGCAAAAATAACCAGAGGCAAGAACAACCAGGGACAAAAATAACCAGAGACAAAAATAACCAGAGGCGAAAATAACCAGGGACAAAAATAACCAGGGGCAAAAATAACCAGATGCAAAAATAACCAGGTGCAAAGATACCCAGGGACAAAAATAAACAGGGGCAAAAATAACCAGAGGCAAAGATAATTAGGGGCAAAAATAACCAGAGGCAAAAATAACCAGGTCGAAAATAACCAGGGGCAGAAATAACCAGAGACAAAAATAACCAGGGCGAAAATATCCAGAAACAAAAATAACCAGGGAAAAATTACCAGGGCGAAACTAATCAGGGGCAGAAATAACCAGGGCGACAATAACCAGGGGCAGAAATAACCAGAGACAAAAATAACCAGGGGCAAAAATAACCAGAGGTAGAAATAACCAGGGGCAGAAATAACTAGAGGCAAAAATAACCACTGGCAAAAAAAAACCAGAGGCAGAAATAACTAGTGGCAGAAATAACCAGGGGCAAAAATAACCAGAGGCAGAAATAACCAGGGCGAAAATAACCAGGGGCAGAAATAACCAGAGACAAAAATAACCAGGGGCAAAAATAACCAGAGGCAGAAATAACCAGGGGCAGAAATAACCAGGGCGAAAATAACCAGGGGCAGAAATAAGCAGAGACAAAAATAACCAGGGGCAAAAATAACCAGAGGCAGAAATAACCAGGGGCAGAAATAACTAGAGGCAAAAATAACCACTGGCAAAAATAACCAGAGGCAGAAATAACCAGTGGCAGAAATAACCAGGGGCAAAAATAACCAAAGGCAGAAATAACCAGAGGCAGAAATAACCAGGGGCAAAAAATAACCAGGGCGAAAATAACCCGGGCAGAAATAACCAGGGGCAAAAATAATCAGTGCCAAAAGTAACGAGGGGCAGAAATAACCAGGGGCAGAAATAAGCAGGCGCAAAAAAATCCAGGGCGAAAATAACCAGGGCGAAAAATTCAAATGTACAGTTTATGATATCTGTGTTAATAGCATATTTAGTTTACACGTTTATCTTCTATTTCTGTCGAGGGCTATTAGAATTGAAATTAATATGTGTAGAAACAATGCATTCAACATTTAATACATATGTTTTAATGTTTGATACATTTTCTGGATTTCAATGGCAAATTCCAAAACATTGGCTCACTGACTAATTGGACTTGTGTTGTGTATAATGATATAGCTCTTTGCTATGCAATCCTTTTCTTGTAATGCATATAACATTTGCTGCGCGGATTGATTTAGACTTACTGTGACTACGCAATAATGCTTCAATAGAGTTGGCGGTTGGCACATCAACACTGTTTTTGTGCTGAATTTAAAGAGAATATGAATGGTAAGAAAAAAACATTTTAACTAACGAAAAAGTGTAAATAGTTTAAAACAAACAATTAATTCAACTGCTATATTGCCACTTGTCCCTGCATTATTAGAAGTATAGGTGGTATCCAAAAAAAATGTTTTCAAATTGTAAAAAATGTTATTTTCAGCAACTAGATAATATGTTTATAAATACTCGAGTTTATACATTTCATTTTTTTCTACATTTCAGTGCAAACATGTATAATCAATATATTTCGTATTAAATAAATAGATAAACATTGAATACATTCTCTTTGTATAGTATCGCAGATGCCAGGTCAGAAATAAAATCACGGGAAAGCCTTTAAATTTCCGACTTTGTGATACTCGTGGACTGGAGGGAGAGGATGGCTATGATACACGGGAGATACTTTCCCTCTTGGAGGGCAATACACCTGTTAAGTATAAGGTAAGATATTAATATAGGCTCAGACAGATTTTGAATGCCACAAAATATCCATTTTTCACCAACACTGATATTTGTTGCCATATTTATCACAATGTCAACTTATTTAGGTGCTACACGCAATTGTTTTTAGACCAATATGTCATCTGATGTAACTCGAGGTTAAATGGTGAAAGAACCAGGCTCCAAAAAACTTTTCTCACATACATGTGTTTCAGGGCTTTGATAAGAATGAAATAATTTCGGGATTGGAAAACCTACTTGCATCCATCAAACGTCTACGTTTTTGGAATACAGATGTGCACGAAGGTTTTAGATCAGACGAAGAAGTGAGGTAAGTATAAACAATTTGTTTCGTTTTCGTATTTTTATTTTTAGCAAAAGGGGTTTTCCCACAGAATTTCATTCAAATGATAGTGGTTGTTCCTTCGTCAAGACTGAAACCAAGGTCACGTGACGCGGATGATGTGGCACGTAAAATAGCTCTCACTGAAGTGGTGTCAGGCCATAGGGTAGGTCAAAATATGCGGTACTTCACCTAAAGCCGGCGACATCTCAATATAAGTGTGTAACGATGTGGTATATGCCAATACCACACGTGAGTAATTTTAGATTGTCCGATTGTAATCTATATGAAAAACCAAGTCAGATATATAACAAAACAAATTTATTTTGAAAATATAGAAAAAAATTGCATATATATTAAGGATGAAAATTACCCCACCAAAAAAATCATACAATAGTTCCAATTTGTCTCCACGTTTAGGCCTAGAAATAGCGATGATAATACTTGACATTTAAACAAAAAAAAAACACAAATTACACAGTCGGTATTCCCGTAGCGGAAACAAAATGAAAGTTCCCGACGTTGGTTACAAGTCCAGCACTAGGAATCGAACTTCGCTCAATTTGCGACACATTTACACACATGATTACCGAGAAACACAGTCAGTTCCGAATATTTTCCCACGTAGATATAGGTAAAGGAAACTTCTAAAACAGGTATCAAGCTGGAGAATTTCCACCCGAAAACTCATATGTGCGGTAATTTCAATGCACAGTTAATTTGGATCCACCTCGGAAAACACATATTTTCCACCAAATAAGTCAGAAACTGCGCTCCATGAATGCAGAAAATATGGAGTAAAACAGGTATCAAGCTGGAGAATTTTCCACCCGAAAACTCATATGTGCGGTAATTTCAATGCACAGTTAATTTGGATCCACCTCGGAAAACACATATTTTCCACCAAATAAGTCAGAAACTGCGCTCCATGAATGCAGAAAATATGGGTCCGGTTCCCCTCAGAGACTGAGCCATCGACGAAAGTTAATTTAAAGCCCTGTATTAGCGTAAATTTTATCCGCCTCGCCCATGAAGGTGTCTCGTCTATCTGACTATCCGTTTTATATCCGTGCTTAACCCCCGAAAACAAAAACACTCGTAAAACCAGTTCGCCAAATATAACCGTGAAGTACATATGCACTACCAAAAGTCAGCGGGAAATTCAAATTCGTTACATACGCCCTTACCTAAGAGACGAAATATAAATTGAGTCCGACCTTAAACAACGAAATTGAATTTTGATAACCAAAATATTTCACCCACAATTAAGTAAACAAGTAGTGTAAACATCAATCTGAAATGCTTGACTCCAAGGAAAAATAAACCCTACAAACGAGATAAAGTGTCTGCAATGGTGTTAGATTTTCCTGGAATATGCGACACTCTAAAACTAAATTCCTGCAAAGTCAAGCTCCATCTAAGTAGCCTTTGGTTCGTCATTTTCATACGATTCTAACCACTGTAATGGTGCATGATCAGACTCTACAGTAAAACTCTAGACCCTCCATTAAACTCTGAGTGTCTTGATAGCCCACATGATTGCAAAACACTCCTTCTCAACTACAGCATAGTTTCTCTCTGAACCAATGAATTTTTTGCTCAGATACATAATTGGGTGACGCCCATCATCAAACCCCGTACCTGTCGCCCATACAATAATTCAAAAGGGGAAAACCCCGTAGTTTCATTAGGCACTTCCCGGTATGCAAACAATACATAAGGCAGATGTTTTGTCCCACTGTGAAGGTTCAGAGATCGCATAGCACTTGTGCATCTTTTTCAAAGTCCCGTTAAACTTTTCAACCAAACCGTTGGTCTCAGGGTGATAGGGTGAACTACATAATTTTCTTTACCTTAAGTAACATCAACAGCTCTTTCATCAAACCTGACATGAAGTTAGTTCCTTGATCGGAAAGTATTTCCTTAGGGACTCCTACTCTGGAAAATATACCCATGAGAGCCTCTGCCACAGTCTCCGTTTCTTGATTTTTCAAAGCTACCGCTTCCGGATAGCGAGTTGCATAGTCAACACAGACAAGAATAAAACGATTCTTGCTATCAGTCAAAGGTAAGGGACCTACAAAGTCTATGGCAATTCTAGAAAATGGCTCCTCTATAGCTGGGATACTTACCAATGGTACCTTGCGGATCAAACCCTTTGCTGAACCTTTCTGACACTCTGGGCAAGATTTTACAATAATTGGACACATCTTTAAAGATACCTGGCCAGAAAAAAATGTTGAAGGATTCTCTCCCGCGTTTTCTATTACCAAGGTGGCCGGCAAACGGTATATCATGTCCCATATTCAATACATCAGCCCTATACTTTTGTGGTACTACAATCTGAAAAATCTCACCACTTTCTTCTGATTTGTATATACGATACAATACATCTCTTATCAGAGTAAAGCCAGACTTTGACATGTCATGATCCCCTAAAGCTAACTGCCTTACCTTTTTAAGACTCGGATCATCAACTTGAGCTGTAATTAACTCATCCCGATTACAAAATTTCTGATACTGCTTCTCATTGTTCTCTACCTGAGAAAAATCATTACTGCTTGTGTTACCAGTAATATCACCATGAAGCTTTTTCGTCGTCTCTCTTTGCAGCTTTTTAGTCTGTGACCTTGTTTCAACCCCAGCACATCTATCTGCATGACTAGTATCTACTTTGAAAACATCCCTGTGTGTAGGTGTAGTTGTTTGAATAAGATTCCCAACTACTACATCGGCAAAAGGTGTGTCAAGAATAAGTGCCACAAATGTCCCCGAAATAAACAAAGTGATCAAATCTATCTCGACCTCTGCACACTCCCTAGTACTGTCATCTGCTAGAGTTATATTCCTCTGCCTGCCAGTTAGCCTACTTACATCTACCAATCTACTATTTACAAACAAAGTCGAGCTACCTGTATCCCTCAACACTGTAACCAGTTCATGACCTACATGTCCCTCGACAATATCTAAACCAGATACTGGATCCACCTCTTTACCCTTCTACACCAGGTAACTTAACTATCGCTCCACCAAGATAATTTTCCTGCTTACCTGAGTCATTTATACTCTCTTTCTCGTTTGCCTTCTTTGAGTCTGAGTGCTCAGATACACACATTAATTTACCATGAGGTCTACCTTGAGACTGTGCTGTCGTTTTTTCTGCAATCTGACTGCTTCTGTAAAGGACAATCCTTCATAACATGTCCTTCTCTTTGACAGACATAACACTTTCTCCCATTAAGTCCCTGTGCACCTGCATTACTACCTGACTGAGATTTATTTTGACCACTACCTCTACCTCTATCAAAATTTTGCTTATCGCCTCCCGGGCGATTTGGGATTTGAACATGTGCCTTTTTATGAGCAACCTGATATGCCTCTATTAACTCTACCACCTGCTTAGCATCTGTGGGTTTGTGCTCATGCACCCAAACCTGCAATTCCTTTGGACAAAACCTCAGTAATTGTTCTCTCAAAATGAGATCATGCAACTTGTCAAAATCATGCCCGATCTCCTCTCTGTCGCACCAGTGATTTAAATATCGTTCAGTTCTTACCTGGTAATCGCAGAACGACTCGTCAGACATTTGCTTGGAGGATCTATACTTTTCTCTATAAGCCTCTGCAGTAAGCTCGTACCTTTTCAGTAGAGCCTCTTTTATGGCATCATAATCACCACTATCTGCGTCAGCTAGCCTAGAATATGCCTCTAAAGCCATACCTGTGAGTTAAGGTATCGGATGAAATGCCCAGACACGCTTGTCCCAGTGATGCAGACAAGCCATTTTCTCGAATGATCTCAGAAATACATCAACATCCTGTCCCTCTTGAAACTTGGGTAGTTTAATTTAACGTATGGTCTCTGTGCAAATTGTGAAGTAGATGAAAAAGGTCCCGAATCCCGACTCCCTATTAACTCCATTTCCTGCCTTTTAACCTCTAATTTTTTCAACTTTATTTCCCGTTCCAACTCTGCCCTTTTCATCTCACGCTCGGCGTTCCTCTCATCGCGCTCAGCATTCCTTTGTTCAACCTCGGCGTTCCTCTGTTCACGTTCCTGTTCACCTGTAATCATAATTATAATCATTAATTAGCTCAAGACACTCAGACAACGTATTCCCCTTCTCAATCAAGTCACTGACCCAACTGGGCAACCTAGAAGCACTCATGACTAACAATCTAAGCTGACTATGAACACGAAAATACTCAAAACTGCCAACTGCCTAAACTCTACTCCGAAATACTCGGTTTAACATATAGACACAATGATAGACAATCCCACCGCTGCCACCAAATGTAACGATGTGGTATATGCCAATACCACACGTGAGTAATTTTAGATTGTCCGATTGTAATCTATACGAAAAACCAAGTCAGATATATAACAAAACAAATTTATTTTGAAAATATAGAAAAAAATTGCATATATATTAAGGACGAAAATTACCCCAACAAAAAATCATACAATAGTTCCAATTTGTCTCCACGTTTAGGCCTAGAAATAGCGATGATAATACTTGACATTTAAACAAAAAAAAAACACACACAAATTACACAGTCGGTATTCCTGTAGCGGAAACAAAATGAAAGTTCCTGACGTTGGTTACAAGTCCAGCACTAGGAATCGAACTTCGCTCAATTTGCGAAACATTTACACACATGATTACCGAGAAACACAGTCAGTTCCGAATATTTTCCCACGTAGATATAGGTAAAGGAAACTTCTAAAACAGGTATCAAGCTGGAGAATTTCCACCCGAAAACTCATATGTGCGGTAATTTCAATGCACAGTTAATTTGGATCCACCTCGGAAAACACATATTTTCCACCAAATAAGTCAGAAACTGCGCTCCATGAATGCAGAAAATATGGAGTAAAACAGGTATCAAGCTGGAAAATTTTCCATCCGAAAACTCATATGTGCGGTAATTTCAATGCACAGTTAATTTGGATCCACCTCGGAAAACACATATTTTCCACCAAATAAGTCAGAAACTGCGCTCCATGAATGCAGAAAATATGGGCCCGGTTCCCCTCAGAGACTGAGCCATCGACGAAAGTTAATTTACCGCCCTGTACTAGCGTAAATTTTATCCGCCTTGCCCATGAAGGTGTCTCGTCCAACTCGCTAGATTCTACTGACTATCCGTTTTATCCGTGCTTAACCCCGAAAACAAAAACACTCGTAAAACCAGTTCGCCAAATATAACCGTGAAGTACATATGCACTACCAAAAGTCAGCGGGAAATTCAAATTCGTTACATACGCCCTTACCTAAGAGACGAAATATAAATTGAGTCCGACCTTAAACAACGAAATTGAATTTTAATAACCAAAATATTTCACCCACAATTAAGTAAACAAGTAGTGTAAACACATCAATCTGAAATGCTTGACTCCAAGGAAAAATAAACCCTACAAACGAGATAAAGTGTCTGCAATGGTGTGTTAGATTTTCCTGGAATATGCGACACTCTAAAACTAAATTCCTGCAAAGTCAAGCTCCATCTAAGTAGCCTTTGGTTCGTCATTTTCATACGATCTAACCACTGTAATGGTGCATGATCAGACTCTACAGTAAACTCTAGACCCTCCAGTTAAACTCTGAGTGTCTTGATAGCCCACATGATTGCAAAACACTCCTTCTCAACTACAGCATAGTTTCTCTCTGAACCAATGAATTTTTTGCTCAGATACATAATTGGGTGACGCCCATCATCAAACCCCGTACCTGTCGCCCATACAATAATTCAAAAGGGGAAAACCCCGTAGTTTCATTAGGCACTTCCCGGTATGCAAACAATACATAAGGCAGATGTTTGTCCCACTGTGAAGGTTCAGAGATCGCATAGCACTTGTGCATCTTTTTCAAAGTCCCGTTAAACTTTTCAACCAAACCGTTGGTCTCAGGGTGATAGGGTGAACTACATAATTTCTTTACCTTAAGTAACATCAACAGCTCTTTCATCAAACCTGACATGAAGTTAGTTCCTTGATCGGAAAGTATTTCCTTAGGGACTCCTACTCTGGAAAATATACCCATGAGAGCCTCTGCCACAGTCTCCGTTTCTTGATTTTTCAAAGCTACCGCTTCCGGATAGCGAGTTGCATAGTCAACACAGACAAGAATAAAACGATTCTTGCTATCAGTCAAAGGTAAGGGACCAACAAAGTCTATGAAAAATGGCTCCTCTATAGCTGGGATACTTACCAATGGTACCTTGCGGATCAAACCCTTTTGCTGAACCTTTCTGACACTCTGGGCAAGATTTACAATAATTGGACACATCTTTAAAGATACCTGGCCAGAAAAAATGTTGAAGGATTCTCTCCCGCGTTTTTATTACCAAGGTGGCCGGCAAACGGTATATCATGTCCCATATTCAATACATCAGCCCTATACTTTTGTGGTACTACAATCTGAAAAATCTCACCACTTTCTTCTGATTTGTATATACGATACAATACATCTCTTATCAGAGTAAAGCCAGACTTTGACATGTCATGATCCCCTAAAGCTAACTGCCTTACCTTTTTAAGACTCGGATCATCAACTTGAGCTGTAATTAACTCATCCCGATTACAAAATTTCTGATACTGCTTCTCTTTGCAGCTTTTTAGTCTGTGACCTTGTTTCAACCCCAGCACATCTATCTGCATGACTAGTATCTACTTTGAAAACATCCCTGTGTGTAGGTGTAGTTGTTTGAATAAGATTCCCAACTACTACATCGGCAAAAGGTGTGTCAAGAATAAGTGCCCAAAATAAACGAAGTGATCAAATCTATCTCGACCTCTGCACACTCCCTAGTACTGCCATCTGCTAGTCTGCCTGCCAGTTAGCCTACTTACATCTACCAATCTACTATTTACAAACAAAGTCGAGCTACCTGTATCCCTCAACACTGTAACCAGTTCATGACCTACATGTCCCTCGACAATATCTAAACCAGATACTGGATCCACCTCTTTACCTTCTACACCAGGTAACTTAACTATCGCTCCACCAAGATAATTTTCCTGCTTACCTGAGTCATTTATACTCTCTTTCTCGTTTGCCTTCTTTGAGTCTGAGTGCTCAGATACACACATTAATTTACCATGAGGTCTACCTTGAGACTGTGCTGTCGTTTTTCTGCAATCTGACTGCTTCTGTAAAGGACAATCCTTCATAACATGTCCTTCTCTTTGACAGACATAACACTTTCTCCCATTAAGTCCCTGTGCACCTGCATTACTACCTGACTGAGATTTATTTTGACCACTACCTCTACCTCTATCAAAATTTTGCTTATCGCCTCCCGGGCGATTTGGGATTTGAACATGTGCCTTTTTATGAGCAACCTGATATGCCTCTACTAACTCTACCACCTGCTTAGCATCTGTGGGTTTGTGCTCATGCACCCAAACCTGCAATTCCTTTGGACAAAACCTCAGTAATTGTTCTCTCAAAATGAGATCATGCAACTTGTCAAAATCATGCCCGATCTCCTCTCTGTCGCACCAGTGATTTAAATATCGTTCAGTTCTTACCTGGTAATCGCAGAACGACTCGTCAGACATTTGCTTGGAGGATCTATACTTTTCTCTATAAGCCTCTGCAGTAAGCTCGTACCTTTTCAGTAGAGCCTCTTTTATGGCATCATAATCACCACTATCTGCGTCAGCTAGCCTAGAATATGCCTCTAAAGCCATACCTGTGAGTAAAGGTATCGGATGAAATGCCCAGTCACGCTTGTCCCAGTGATGCAGACAAGCCATTTTCTCGAATGATCTCAGAAATACATCAACATCCTGTCCCTCTTGAAACTTGGGTAGTTTAATTTAACGTATGGTCTCTGTGCAAATTGTGAAGTAGATGAAAAAGGTCCCGAATCCCGACTCCCTATTAACTCCATTTCCTGCCTTTTAACCTCTAATTTTTTCAACTTTATTTCCCGTTCCAACTCTGCCCTTTTCATCTCACGCTCGGCGTTCCTCTCATCGCGCTCAGCATTCCTTTGTTCAACCTCGGCGTTCCTCTGTTCACGTTCCTGTTCACCTATAATCATAATTATAATCATTAATTAGCTCAAGACACTCAGAAAACGTATTCCCCTTCTCAATCAAGTCACTGACCCAACTGGGCAACCTAGAAGCACTCATGACTAACAATCTAAGCTGACTATGAACACGAAAATACTCAAAACTGCCAACTGCCTAAACTCTACTCCGAAATACTCGGTTTAACATATAGACACAATGATAGACAATCCCACCGCTGCCACCAAATGTAACGATGTGGTATATGCCAATACCACACGTGAGTAATTTTAGATTGTCCGATTGTAATCTATACGAAAAACCAAGTCAGATATATAACAAAACAAATTTATTTTGAAAATATAGAAAAAAATTGCATATATATTAAGGACGAAAATTACCCCAATAAAAAATCATACAATAGTTCCAATTTGTCTCCACGTTTAGGCCTATAAATAGCGATGATAATACTTGACATTTAAACAAAAAAAAAAACCACACACAAATTACACAGTCGGTATTCCTGTTGTTCCCGACGTTGGTTACAAGTCCAGCACTAGGAATCGAACTTCGCTCAATTTGCGAAACATTTACACACACATGATTACCGAGAAACACAGTCAGTTCCGAATATTTTCCCACGTAGATTGGTAAAGGAAACTTCTAAAACAGTATCAAGCTGAGAATTTCCACCCGAAAACTCATATGTGCGGTAATTTCAATGCACAGTTAATCTGGATCCACCTCGGAAAACACATATTTTCCACCAAATAAGTCAGAGAAACTGCGCTCCATGAATGCAGAAAATATGGAGTAAAACAGGTATCAAGCTGGAAAATTTTTCCATCCGAAAACTCATATGTGCGGTAATTTCAATGCACAGTTAATTTGGATCCACCTCGGAAAACACATATTTTCCCACCAAATAAGTCAGAAACTGCGCTCCAAATGCAGAAACTAATGGGCCCGGTTCCCCTCAGAGACTTCGACGAAAGTTAATTTACCGCCCTGTACTAGCGTAAATTTTATCCGCCTCGCCCATGAAGGTGTCTCGTCCAACTCGCTAGATTCTACTGACTATCCGTTTTATCCGTGCTTAACCCCGAAAACAAAAACACTCGTAAAACCAGTTCGCCAAATATAACCGTGAAGTACATATGCACTACCAAAAGTCAGCGGGAAATTCAAATTCGTTACAAACTGAAACATTTTTGACGGGATGTAATACAACGAACAAACAAACAAAGACAAAATACATAAACCAAGTGTACATTCGACAAACAGCAATTTTTGGAAAACAAGCCTGCAAACTAGGATATAACTGATCGGTTATGCAATGAAGACAAGAAAACCTTTGATGGAAATGTTGAGTTATCCGTTCGATAGCGATTGTCGTGTTGTCTGTACCACATTGTCACGTGAGATTTCCTCACTTGTTTCATTTGAATTTGACTGTAGACTTAGTGCTGGTGTGACTGGTCAACAGGGGATTCTTACTAATCCATGGCACCTGATCCAACCTCTGGATTTCCGGAGGTCTGTTTTTGTTCAATGTTCACCAGATTTGTATATATTCTGGACAATCTGAAGATTTATGATTTGGTATATGAAACGTTTATATTCATAAACTACTTGAGATAAACTACTTAGTGAAATGGTTAAATAGATCAAGGTCAAGTTACAATATATATATATATATATATATATATATATATATATATATATATATATATATATATATATATATATATATATATATATATATATATATTAAATCGTTTGATGTCATTGGGTTATAGTAAATAAACCACTTTTAAATCACTGCATTTTATCAATGGAACAAAGATTCTATGTACTCCGAACAACTCTTGGGTTACCTATTCTATACATCTCAGAGTTTCAAACAGTTTGTATTGTTGTTTTAGTTTTGGGTTTCTGTCAAATGTCTAAAGTTTTTTCCTCGAATTTTAACCAAATCCAGTTATATATAAAAAATGTTTGATATCGTTAAATGCCGAAATTCGAGAACGATTTCCAGAAGTATAGACAAAGGAGTTGAGAGTCTTGAGTTTCTTAGGTTTTGCATGAATTATATGCAGGTGCCCTTTATACAAAACGTGTCATATAATTAAGAAATAATGTAAAAATACACGTTTTAAATTCTTTCAGAAATTATAGTGTTTTAACAATAAAGGCATTAACGTCTGTAATGTGCTGTTACATGTATTTGGGTATTATTGTTTCAGAATACTGGTAGTAATGCTGATGTTGGCTTTTGTGTTCATAATTCAAATTTGTAAATCCAAGATGGAGTCTTATCCAGAGGTAAGTTGTATTTTCTATAAATGTAATCAGGTATTATTCAGTGTACACAGATCGGTTACAACAAGGCTGCACGCCAGATGCGGCTATGCCGGGTTCATCGACAAAAGTTCAAAATGTTTCCTTTCTTTGAAATGTGGAAGATTTGAAGAAAACAAAAAAAATGTTATCTTATCAAAATCTACGACCCCAAACTAACGTTTTATAAATATAATCCTGGAAATGATTATTGCTACCTGGTAAAGTCAATATGGCGCCATCCAGCAATGAATATTTATAACTATTAGTAATGGCAGTTCCCGATGAACCCGAAGGTACGATGGTAGTGCGTGTGTGTCCAGAGCCCAGAGCCCAGAGCCCGAAGTCACCACTTTTATTCCATATTCAAACTGAACTCTTATTTCATTATTTTGACTTTAGAGTCGTTTTAGTGAGCAGGAAACATATTATAATTTTTAATCATTCATATTTAACTTTTCTGTGTCACACTTATAAATATTTAAATGCGTATTTAAACAATATTTTTATATCCTTAAAGTATTCCTTAAAGAAACAAACATTTTTATCATTACTTAAAATTGTATGTCGTCAATACAAAACCATGTCCAGTTACAGAAAAAATACGCATTTTTGCCCTAAAATTATGAAAACTAAGTTAAGCTTGAGTACTGGGTAAATTTGGTGACGTAGAATAAACTTCTGTGCATGTCTATGAACTTTCTTAAACATGACAACTTCCTGTCTGTATCGCTACTATTTAGAATTATATAAACTACACATGTTTATATGTTTTTATCTCGAGTAACTCGATTTGTTTGTTTGTTTGTTTTTGTTTTACGCCACTATCAACAATATCTCAGTCATATCGTGGCGATTCATGTAAAATTATTTAAGTAAAAACATAGCAAGTGTATTCTCTTTAACATTTTTAAAACTAATCATTTTCTAAAAGACAAACAAGTGTGTGAATTGATAAAATATTAATAAGATATTTCAAATTTTGGAATATAAACCAATGTCTTTAAGATATTCTAAAATGATGTCGCCAGCGACGTTATTAAAAACACTATTACTCGAGTTGAATCCAAACGCTACAACGATCAAGTGTAGTCTGATGATAAAACGGATAGACAGATAGAAAATGTGTGTTTTTGTATTTATTACATACCACCAATTTATTTAATTGCATACACAAACTTAAAATGTATGCCTCTTTTAAGGAAAGAACAATAAACACTCATGTCAAAACAGCGTCATGAAATGAATCCTCTTTTTTTTTAATTTCATGACTCTTTTCTTCTAATGAATTCAAAGATTTAACGACTCCCTTTTTCTCACCCCCCCCCCCCCCCCCCCGGCACCTTAGTCAGTGAACATACTTGAAATTAACAATGTAAAATCTCAGATTATCAAAATGTTTTATAAGCAGAATTATATCATCTGTCATCCACTGTTTAAATCGACTACGAAGACGGGCAGACGATATTTAGAAAGTAACCATTTTGAGTGTTGACGTCATATTCAATGAAACTCGATTCAGAAAAGTAGTTCGGCAGAATGTCCTTATCCAACTGCAGACGTCAATACGAAGTTATGTATTGCAGGGGTGTATGATTACACATGCAAGTAGTAAATAAGTAAATATATAAATGAATATTTACAAATAAATAAATAAATGAATATATATATATAAAGCACTATAATGGTAACACATAGATATTACAATAACATAAAAACATATATATCTGCACACTCACACAAAAGCAAGCACTATCATTGATTTCGTGACTTGTATTTATTTACTTAGATCCGACCATAGGAACTACAATGCTGTTCTTTCAGTCTATATATATATATATATATATACATATATATAGTATATAAGTATATATATATATATATAATATAAATATATATATATATATATATATAAGCATATACATGGTAACACACATTTTAACGACACAGACACATATATGCATGTTTATTACCAAATTTTCAAAACAATTTTCAAAATATAAATATATATATTTTTGTTCGTGTAGTTTGTCATTTATGTCCGTTATAATTTGTTTCATAACTTGTATCTATTTGTATAAGTTTGACACACAAAATATAGTCCAAAACGCAAGACTGCAATGCACTGCATTACCTCAAACGTAACAAACCGGTTTTAAACCATGGTACAGTATCATTAAAGAAATGCCGATGATTATCCGAGCTGACACACACACACACACACACACACACACACACACACACACACACACAAGCACCAATGCACAAACAACCACACACTGAATGATTCTATGTATATGTTTCCGTTTACAGATAGCAAAGGAAAACACGGTTTTCTTGTTCTTCTTAGGATTCGTGGTCGTACTGATTGTTTCCGTTGCAATAGGATTATGCACCTCTACAATGTTAGCTAAAGTCAGTATTAAAGAGAGGGGAGAGAGAGAGAAAGACGGAGAGAGAGAGAGAGAGAGAGAGAGAGAGAGAGAGAGAGAGAGAGAGAGACGGACAAAGAACCACAATGAATAACAGATGGTATGTATGTGTGTATATCACGATAGGGTACGTGTGTAAATTATATATATATATATATATATAAATTATATATATATGTGTGTGTGTGTGTGTGTGTGTGTGTGTGTGTGTGTGTGTGTGTGTGTGTGTGTGTGTGTGTGTGGAGAGAGAAGACGTGGACATTCAAGAAATGAGAGACTGCTGTTACACGATATGGTGATCTGTATTGGATGTGTGTGAGGTATTATGAGAATGCATTTAGTAAACGTTTATTTATTCATTTATTTATTTAAAATGCAGTTTGAAAAATAAAAATGGATATACATTTGTAATTTCGGCACCAGCGGATTATGTTATTATAAGGTGATATTTCCTATTTTAGGACCGTAAACAGTGGTTACTCTGACACGGATTTGGTTATACATTGAGGTTTATCGTTCGGCCGTGTATGATATCTTATTCCATTTCAGAATTAAACACCATCGGAACTCTATATATATTTTAAATTCGAGCTCAACTGATGAAATCTCATTGACAGAAACGATCGTCTGAAGCATTTTACAATATTAGAATACTGTTCTAGTGCTTGATATTTATAACCAGTGGGTGGTTGCCACTGCTGGTGGACCGCTTGAGTCTCCGAGGGTATACATAAACCCAGTACCTGATTTTCAGGAACCAGCTGATTAGTTCACCTGGCCCGAAGGGCCCAGTGATGTATTGCTATAACCAAAGGTCCGGCGTCCGTCGTCCGTCTGTTAACTTTTGCCTTCTTGTTCTTCTTCTTAAGAACCAGACTTGGCATATAGCATTTCCATGTGAAATGAAAAGAGGCTAAGACCCATAGGAGCTTCAAGAGGGGCCAAAACGGACCAAAATTTAGTACATCTTTAAAAATATTCTTGTTATGAACCAATAATCAGATGAGTTTCAAATTTTGTATGCATGGTTGTAAAGTCAATATCTACAAGGTTTGAAAAAATGAAATCTGTCCATAAACGAGCCACTAGGGGGCGCTTTGACCAACTTTTTCTATACAAAGATATGCGAAAAAGTTGTTAGGAATTACGTGATGATCAGTTTGACAAAGTTTCAAGCTCATTGGGTCAAAGATCAAGGTCACAGGCAACTAACTAAATGGAAAATATAAGTTTTTTGTGAACTTTTCAACACTGTTGACTACTTCTCAAGAACCATTGGACCGATTTGAACCAATTTTGACATTTGAAGTATAACAGTGTAAGGCTATATAAAGTTTTCGGATGCAAAGAAGCTAGGACTAAACAAGGCTACCATGGTTAAATATAGAACGATTGAGTCAGCAGATATTTTTGAATTAATAAATGTATCTCCAAACTTATCAAAGCTACAGAAAAAACTGTTACCTTTAATTGTGCGGCTTGCAAAAATCTACATATATTTTAATTTTGTGAAGATTATTAGGTTGCCCCTTATGGGAGTTATTTCCCCTTTTAGGTAGATTTCGGATTTAGGTCTTCTTTTTGGATGTTTTTTTAACATTATCTTGAAAAAAGTGAAAGTAGCAAAAATGATGAGCATGCAAATATCTACAAAAAAGTTAATAGGGCCGAAATTGTCAGGTTGCCCCTTATTGAAGTTATTTTACATTTTTAAGCTGATTTTTCATGTTTTGACAATTTTGTTCTATTATTGTTAAAAGTATATTTGGTAGAGTAAAAAATATTCAGCATGCAAAGATCTACGAAAAAGTCAAAGGGCCGAAATTGTCAGGTCGACCTTATAGGAGTTATATCCTTATTAAGTAGATTTTTCATGTTTTTTGACAGTTTTGTTCTATAATTTTGAAAAGTATAATAGGTAGAGTAAAAGTGAAATAAGCGAAAATGTTTAGCATGCAAAGATCTACAAAAAAGTCAATAGAGCCAAAATTGTGAGGTTGCCCCCGTATGGGAGTTATTTCCCCTTTTGAGTAGGTTTTTCATGTTTTTGGATATTTTCTCGAAAAGTATAATAGATAGAGTAAACGTGAAAGAAGAAAAAATGTTCAGCACGCAAAGATCTACAATCATATCAACAGGGCCGAAATTGTCAGGTTGCACCCTATGGCAGTTTTTTTTAAGTGGATTTTTCATGTTTTGGGTGTTTTTTGACATTGTCTTGAAAAGTATAGTAGAAAGTATAGTAGGAAGAGTAAAAGTAAAAGGGGAGAAAATGTTCAGCACACAAAGATCTACAAAAACTTCAATAGGGCCAGAATTGTCAGGTTGTCCCTTTTAAGTGGATTTTTCGTGTTTTTTTTTAAGTTTTGTCTTAATATCTTGAAAAGAATAATAGACAGAAAGAGGAAAGAGGAAAAAGCAAAAATGTTCAGTACGCAAAGTTCTTCGAAAAATTCAACAAGAATCAAATTGTCAGATTGACCCCTATGGCAGTTATTTCCCTTTTAAGTGGATATTTTCATGTTTTGCGCTGTTTTCCTTATTGTTCAGTGATCACCACCATGCTTTTGGTTGCTTTTTAGTATATTGTCAGTAAAGTTCATTTCACTCAGGTGATTTTTAAGGTCCTATGAGCATACTGTTTTTCATGTTTATTTGCGATTTTATCATTTACATATTTTTTATGTTTTCTGCAATGTTGACCTATTTTGCCAGGTGAGCGATTTACAGCCCATTGGGCCTTTTGTTATTTTAAAGTAATATTTCCAATGAAAAGGACCATTTTTCAAAACTTTTTTTTTTTTTTTTTTTTTTGTTGTTGTTACTCGTAGATTTAGTGATACATGTATGTTAATTTATAAACCTGGTATGATAGCACTTCTTTCTTTCGGAATTCTTCATCTTTTTTAAATTCGAGCTCAACGGATGAAGTCTTGTTGACATAAACATTCAACATGAGCATTTGTTTTAACTCTATTTAGCAAAATTATAACGTTTACATAATGAAATTATTTCTCGAGTTGAAGTGTCGATAAATCAGTTGATTCCGCCAAACCAGGCCAAACCATTACCTAATGACATACCGAAATACGTCTAATTACTATCAGTATAAAGGATGATTTATATTAGAATTTATTATTGCAAAATGCATTATACAGTCGAGCCCCATGTTTCAAATAAACCCGGATATACTGAACTTAAAAAAACAGGATTTTCACAATAACCTGTTTATAGTGGTAGAAAAGAAATAAAGATGTAGAAATCGAAATCTTTTGAAATAAAGCAGGTTTTCAATGTAACATAGTTCCATATAAGTGCGTTTGACTATATATGAATATCGTAATATGTAATTATAACAGTGCAATGTAGCAAGATGTAATCAACCATTTAACCATTATCGTTATAGATTCAATATGGAGTGAATGCTTACGCATATATATGTACATAAAATAACATATTCGAAGATTTCGAATTTCGTATGCCCGAACATTACGTAAACTGCTGATATCCATAGCCTATACACACAATACTTCTATCTTTTTTTTTTTTTTTTGTTATTTTACCCCAGGGTAAGCTGTGGTATAAGCAGTTAACAGCTATTCCTAAAAAGAAGATTGGGGAAAAGATCCACTGTGTTGCCTTTGTTGTAGATGGAAGTACCGTGGATATCTTACCAGACAAGCTTTTGCAGAGAATCAAGGCACTCCAATCCATACTGAATGAGAAAGGTAGGAGTACATTAGCGGGATTATGATTATTTGTGTAAACTTTGGATATTTCATTTAGAATAAATTTCCATTTATCAGACTCACTGGCTCAATTGGTCATCACATGACCACCGAACATTGTTGACGTCATAGGCGTTTGTTAAATGCGTCATATTTTGTTAAAATTATAATAGGATACAAAACAAAAACCAACATTGGTTACTTGTCTCTCTGGGTGTGGGTAAAGACCCTCACTTGATAGTTACCATAAGTTGTTTGTTTGTTTGTTGATTGTTGTTTAACGTCCCACTCAAGAATCTTTCACTCATATGGAGACGTCACCAATGCCGGTGAAGGGCTTCAAATTTTGGCCTATGCTCGGCACTTACGGCCATTTAGCAGTAGGGTTCTTTAACGTGCCAACACATACTGTGACACGGGACCTCCAGCTTTTACTGTCTCATCCGAAAGACAGGAGCGTATCCGGGTTGGTAACCATTTCACATACTTCCCTGCCCCGGGTCGCATTGGTGAAAAGCGAGTGCGCTAACCACTGCGCTACCCGGACACCTAGTTATCATAAGTCATAAGGACAGTGATTATGTTGAAATGTGTTATGTATAGATGGTTAGCTGTGGCCGTATAGTTCTTAATTGAAAGTATGTTGGCAAATTTAATAATTCAGTTTAGATTACGTAATATCAAACTCATATATGTGAAGCATGTTCTGGTATGCTTTCTTTTAAGAAATGTCTTAAATTTTTCGAAACATTTTTGTGGAAGCAATATTGCACCTGGAAAAAATAATCTGGGCAGCACAAAGTGAAGAAGAATGAATTTGTCCTTGATTGCTTGATGATTTGAAAAAGTAAGAAAAATTATCCATATATTTATATACACGTATATATTAGTAACATCTTGAAAGCATCCTGTTGAACGAAACTGATCCGATATGCCATCATATGATATGTCATCATATGAACATTTCATGCACAGAGGTAAACTACTCACTGAAAAATTATTGTCACAGGGATATCAAAACCGCGTTTGATGTCAACGTTCCGCAAATTCAAATCAGAGAAATAGTCTTATTTGCTATTATTCTGCTTCACTAAGTGAAATTTTGAGTTGACGTTTCGTTGGCGGTTGTTGAGACGTCTGTAACAGTTGTGACAAGGATCCTTTCCTCACTCATTTCATTTAGATTTGATCGTGGATTCACGGCGGGTGTGGCCGATCAGTCAATTGGACGCAAATAAAACGATGTCACTTCGTAAAACGTTAAATACAGACACGCGCGAAATACAAAACGTTCTTAATTGCATTTGTGTAAGTCCAGTAAGGTTAACTGGAAAAGTAATGAAATGATATGCCGATTTCATGATTTTCTGCATTTTCCGTAATGCGCGTAGAATCATTAAAATTGTTTTTTTTTTCTAGGATTGCCACAAGTTGCTCTGTTGACAAAGATAGATAAAGTCTCTCAATCCCTTACAGAGGATATTTCCTGTGTGTTTCACATGACATCAATCCGAGATACCGTGGATAAAGTAGCTCATATAATGGGACTTCCTCGTACCCATGTCTTACCAATCAAGAACTATGAGAACGAAATGCAGATGGATGTAAATCTCAACATACTTGCGTTGTTTTCATTACATCAGATGTTACATTTCGCTGATGATTTCCTCTGTAATCATTTGGATGATTTAGAAGAAAATGGCGAAGACAATGGCGAAAACATAATCCGTGAGAATAATCACTTCCGTGCATAAAATCTATCAAGAATGAAAAAGAGGTTTTAAATGATCCCTTTAAAGGTTCTCTGGCAAATTACCTTGTTTAGGGTAAAGTTTTAACTTCGCGTTAACACATATATTTGGAAATTACTTGAGTTTAGTATAACTTCATCAAATACAGTAGGCACAGTATAGATATATAAATCACAGGTAACAAAGCATTAATCGAAAGAAGAGTCACGTGACAATATATACAACAAAAATTCTGCATTAGTCATATTTTAATCAAGATTAATTTCTAGAAAAAAAATGCAGACCTGGGTACCGACTCGCCGGTATGCATAAAACAAAGTTTTGGATTCGTCATATCTTTGATCTAGATTAATTTCTGAAAAAAAAACAATGTAGACCTGGGTACCGACTACCTAGTATGAATAGAGCGAACCTAAGGAGATATGGTTAACCCCAAGGGTAGTCGGTCTTTAAAATAGCATTGTATATTCTATACATGGTATAACATATCCCTCAGACGATAGTTTTTGTGAAGTAGGTTATCATGATGTCAGTTTTGGAAAATATTTGCTGTTAATGAAAATTCCCAAATATTAATCATGGGTCATTTGTGTGCAGAATTAATATTTTTGAAATATATCACATTATCAGTCTAAACCAATGAAATTTCTTTTAGGAACTATTTAAAAATACTGTAAAGCACATTTAACTTTTATTTCTTTTATAACTTAACACAGACGAAAAATCTTATATAGTACTTTTTAAGGGACTGCGTTTTCTCCATTTGACGATCGATGAACAATCATTTCTTTTTTTTTATAGAGAGACTACAAATTGTAGTTTAAAATGCCGGACCGACTCTGGTGGTCTCCGGATTTAATTTTATTCAATGATTTTCTGGAATCGTTGTCGGGTTACTTCCAAAAGTATTCAAAAGCATTTTGAGATAGAAAGTAGCAGTGATTGTCCAGGATTTATCGTTTTCTGAAAGTCTATAATATAAAAAACCAACGTATAAATCAATAAAATGTCAAGGACATACGATTCCGGTAAAAACACGACTCTGGAAACCAAGAGGTGGGATCAGGTGTCATGGAGGAGTAAGCATCCCCTATAATTCAACTTTTCATTCATGATATACATTTTCATTGGTAATTAGACAAATTGATTTAGATTTAAAGGCATAAAATTAATACGAATAACACAGGTACTTTCATTTATAGATATTGTTATAATTATTTTGATTATGTTCGACTTTAACTACTTGTACTTGATTTGCAGTGACAAATAAAAACTGTTTATGATAATTAAACCAGGTCAAATATGATATGCAAATACAAATAATAAGGTTTTGTTTATCAATGGCAAGTGAATAATGACCAAACTGGATTTCTGAAGTAATTTTTACAAAAAATGTAGGAATTGAAAATTTTATTGCCTGTGTATATTTCTCTTTTGTTATTTCATATCAATTTAAACAGTAAAAAATGAAAGAAATGTTTAAAAAAAGACACAGCTAATTCCTTAGTGTATCTATCAAATTAAAATATCAATCGAAATATTTAATTAGTTTGTTATGTGTCTTTTGATGGGTATCAGGTGGAGGAAGGAGTTCAAAAAATCGCTCGACTGACACATGACACAATTAACTCGTTCCATGACACGTTCAGCATGTGCCATCACATGTTTAACCCGTCTCATATCACTTCAAACACGTCTCATGCACATTTAAAGCGTCCCCATATACATCCTACACGTCCAGTGACACCTTCTTCTTCACGTTCGATGACACCACTGATTTGTCCCAGTTTTGATAAAGATGTATGCAGTCAATAAGAATTGATTACCATCAGCTTACTTTTAGACAACTAGTTTAATCGGAAATCTAGTGACCGACAATAACCATCTACTACGATGCTTTTTACATTATTAAATTAAATTAAATTTCAATCTTAAATAAAAAAAAACGTTTGTTTGTTTGTTTGTTTATTGTTGTTTAACGTCCCACTCAAGAATCTTTCACTCATATGGAGACGTCACCAATGCCGGTGAAGGGCTTCAAATTTTGGCCATTGAGCAGTGAGGGTTCTTTAACGTGCCGACACTCACTGTGACACGGGACCTCGGTTTTTACTGTCGTAAGTATAATTTGATTGTCGTAACCAACTGAAACCAGTATTATTACAATATATTTTTGGACATATTTTTATAACATTGTAGGATAATTTGATATGCGATTGAAAAATGTCAAATAGGACAGGTCGTGCACATATCCAAAAACTCTACTTACACCACCATAGTATATAATTATATAGTGTCATTGCAGAACGAGTCTATGAGCAGAAACATGGTGCACAAATTCTAAAAATGTCCCGTAATTTGTCACATGACCACCTGCACGCATCTTATTTGCCTATTATCACGAGCGTCAATTTGTTCTGTTGTCCTCATGAATTTGTGTTTGTTCACAAAGAGTTTACGTTTTTAAGTGCAAATATAGTTCTCCAAGCCAGATTTTAAATGTTTATATATAATAAATATAATAAATTTCAGTTTCCAAATTATAAAACTTTAGGATGTCAAGGACACATGTACAAATCCGGCAAAAATATACAAACACGGACCTCTTTACAGCAGGAGGTAGGATCAAGTGCCATGGAGGAGTAAGCATCCCCTGTAGACCGGTCAAATGCCGAGCGCTTGAATTCTTCGGTCATAAAATTATATACATTGTATAACATATCCAAGAGAATGACAAAATAGAGAAAACTGTATTAATTACACAGCGTATCTGGAAGAGACCTAATACTGAAAACTACCTGGTGCTTTCACATTACTCCATTACCAGCCCGTGAGCTCAAAAAGTACAATCATCAAAACTAAATACATAAAGCCCTCCCTCCTCATATTTAGAAATAATGAGACTAATATGAATTTGAGGTCAAATTTTCATCTGAAAGATGTCATCTCAACTTTTAAACCAATTTAATCAAATATAGAAATAATAACATAGTTTTTTTTTCTAAACAGACGCAGTGTTTTACTTCCACTGGTAGCCGTATTTGTTCAGATTTCTGTATAGAAACAAGCCCCTCCCCCAATGATATAAAAGGCGACTTTGCAAACTCAGTCGCCATTGTCTCACCACCGTCGCACAGAACCAACGTGTAAAGTAATGAAGTTTGAGTATACCTCACCAGCATGTCGAGAATAAATACTGATATTAGCAAAGTTCAATTACTCCATTTGGCAACTAATATACAGTTCATAAGTATGTAATAAATAAGTTTAAATATGAGAATATCAAACATACAAAAACATGTTAAAATTTTCCAGTATCTAAAAACGTAACAAATTTGAATTATAAATATATGTAGATCACTCGGATGCAATTAGTTTTTTCAATTCATGTAGCAGTTCTGGAGGAGAATGTTTTAAAAACAAATTTTTAAACTACGTTCTTTGTCTAACCTGTGCTGATCTGACTGAAAACCACAAACTTGGTAGATTACTTAAAGTTCTAGATTTATGTAAAGTTTCATTAATACCCCTGAAGTGGCTTTGAAAAATAAGCCGACAGTATGAAAAATAATCCTTTCCTTGTTTTGGCAGTGCTAAAAATTAACGAAAATACATTAAAATACATTTCAGCAAAATTCTCACGGTAGCAGTTTTTACCTCATTACATATAAAACATAATTATGCCTTTGGCTCTGGTGAGCTACAAATAAGACTAAATAACAGGTTCTTATAGCATATTTACATATACAAAGAAAATTAAAGTGAAAAAGACAAAATGTTAGCAAAATGATTTTTGATGTAAGATTTATATATATTAATCATGATAAAGTTTGGTTATAAAGAAAATAACTTAATTTAGATAAATCTGTAAATATGCATAACCTATACAATAAATCTAATACAAAATATATTAACCTGAACACTCACCAAACTTACTAGTTATTACATTTAAGCTGTTAGTGATGGTTACCAAGGCAACTGACCCATAGACTCATTGGTGCTCTATATCACACAAAGAAATTACAGGGTCGATTTGGGAATCCTATTTCTTGTGGTTCCTTTTTTGTAATTTAATTCTGTAATATACGTGTATACAAGTAAGAAAGTACAGACAAAACAGAATCATTTCCAAAGCAAGGAAATATACACGTTTTACAATAAAAATAATACATCTTATTCATTCAACATTTGTGAATAAAATCATATTCTTTTTCATAACAAATTATTAATTTTTCGAAGGTGAAAACAATAAATCATTTTTAATCATCATTGCTGATTATGTCACATGGAATGTGCAAATTCCATCAGTATGATTGGACGAAGAAAACATTCATTTGAACAGAATTCATCTACAAAGTCCCTAACAATGTACACAAGTAAAAAATGTAATAAAAGCCTTCCTAGAGCCAAAAGCACAAGCTGGACTTATAACTCAAGCTCAATCAAATTTTATTTATTAATTTGAGAATACAAATTACTTGTAAATTGTGACTGTGCAGGTAATGACCTTTAATATTTGTTTTTTTTTTTTTTATTCACATAAAAATTGTTCGGTTAAAGTTATAATCATTTCATAAAAATTAAAAATAAAAATTAAGTACAATACTCAAAGTATGAGTATATTGTAAAAGTATTTCAGGAATTTCTGAAGACCTTTGTCCAATTTAGCAATAAATTATATCATTATTGACAATTATATAGACAATGTGTCTGGTTCTATGTCTTCATTTTTGGCCCATCGTCTGGCATAATCTTTGACAGAATTCATAAATTAACTGAAATTCTGACGCCAATTAAAGGAACGGGCTTCCCGGTATTTTGGGCCCCCTTGAAATAAGATTTTTGAGGCTTTCATTTTCGACAATAGAAACGTCGCCGGTGATGACAAGCCAGATAGGATTGTATTTGAAAGGAGATGAAGCACATGACAGTGTTGTGTAGAAGATGGT
Source organism: Atrina japonica (assembly GCA_030159075.1). Lineage (NCBI taxonomy): Eukaryota > Metazoa > Mollusca > Bivalvia > Pterioida > Pinnidae > Atrina > Atrina japonica. The sequence goes on along the minus strand of BROG01001640.1, from coordinate 5,590 downwards.
TGATGTCCGGGCACTACAAAACCTGTTTCTAATTTAATAGCTTGGATGCGATGCTAGGTGTATAGCTTTATAAAATGCAAGGCGTGGTCTTCAGTTTGAAATATGGTGGAACACGGGACTGAATTTTTTGTGATTTTGAACATTACCAATGTTTAAAGCGTCTTTGCCTTTATTTGTAAATATAAGTTAAGGAAAAGATGTTTCTGTTCAGAACAGTCATCGTTTGCAACGCATGCAGGCTTAAACAGTCTATGATAAGAGATGTCCATTAGAATGGAGTTCAGCATGTATTCTGGGGTTGAAGAATCGGTGTAGAGGTTCATTCTTGCTTCCTGAAAAAGTTTATTAAAAATTGTAAAAGGAACAGAATAAAGCTTGCTACGAATGTGATGTAAACCCAATTTTTTGTTAACGTAAGGTAAAAGAGATGAAAAAGTGACATCATGTACGAGGGTCGGTTGTAAGAATGTCCGTGACTTTGTTTACGTCTTATGTTAGAATTAAAAAGTTCTATCACTATACAGTGGGCTTGATAGATTGCCAACACTTTGGACATTATCGTTACATCCATAGGGTATGCAGTGCCAAGCTGTTTAATCCAAAATTCTTCACGTTGTCTACGGAAGGGGGTACTCAAAATGGGATTGTTGGTCCAGTGGTATATTTGTTCAATTATACGCACTTTCATAGACAAGATTGAATGGTCAGGGGAGTTGAAATGTTGAAAGAGTATCTGATCACCCCTATTATTAATGTCGAATCAATGACCAGATGTTCTTTTATTTAAGGACCCCTTAGTCTCGTCGATGATTTGCAATCTAGATGATCCCAGCTTCTGGTGTTGTAATGCTTATTTGTCAAATTGCTGGTGAACACTTGATCAGTTATTAATATATGACATGTTTTACAATTTTTGACAGAACATTTTGAAATTGTTGGTATATTATTTGAAAAAATGAACTATTAAAAATGTCATCAAGTTGAATCTGACAATTTTTTAAGGGAAACATACGCATTATTTTGGTTATACCATAACTGGACATCTTTTGACGGTGCAAATGATAAGGTGGTAATGTCCCGAAGGTCAACCCGAGGAGCACCAACCCATCTCTGCGAGTCTGTGCTGCCGATAGACTTCACAGAAGGACACCTTTTTATACTGGGCACCGTGCCATCCAGTATGCAATTTTTTGGTACTTCTTTATCCATTAAATGTATATGTACCGAGTGACAAGTATCCTCGGGGACAATATGTCTACCAGAAGTGATACGTACTCGGTGGTTAAAATATAAAAAATCTCAGATACCAAAGTATAAATCAACTGAATGTCCAGAACATAGATACAAATCGAATAAAAATGGATAAACACAGATCAGGGAAACCAAGAGGTGGGATCAGGTGCCATGGAGGAGTAAGCATTCCCTGTCGACCGGTCACACATGCCGTGAGTCCACAGTCAAGTCTAATGAAATACGTAAGGAGTGTATCCTCGTCACAATTGGTACAGACGTCTCAACAAGTGTATCCTCGTCACAATTGGTACAGATGTCTCAAGAGACGGAGATGGATCCGCGGGTGTGGAATGATGTAAACTAAGGACCGGTGAGGGAGATTCAGTGTCAGGAAGGTGTTTGCTAGTGTCAAGGGGATCTATACGGGTGTCAATTGAGAAGATCGATTTATCGGTATTTGTAATTATCCTAGTGGATTATTTCTAGGCCAATTAGAGATGATGGTGCAAATATAGAGCGTGATTTAGTGTCGGGAAGGTTTTTGCTTGTGTCATGTGTATGTGATGCAATTGATAATTGTAGTGCTAGCTTTATTTTTAATGAACCACTTGGGTTGTTTAACTGGCCACACAGAGATGATGGTGCAAATATAGAAGGTTGTAATAATCGATGTGGAATCTAAATCGGTGTTGCATTCATTTATTACTTGTAAAATTGCCACGTCCGGAACTAAATCTATTTGTACTTTAATTGATTCTGTTATGTTATCAGTAGATGTTCTTAGTACCAGTAGGGTTTGTTTTTTTTCCTGTACTGTCTTATGCGTGGATGCCTGTTGAGATTTTAATCGGTGGATTAATTTGTTTTTTGAATCTCCAATTTCTGAATCTCTAGCTACATCTAGCTAGCTAGCTCTCTCATCTAAAGGGGATCTCTCTTTGCTGATCTCTCATCTCTCTCTCTCTCTCTCTCTCTCTCTCTCTCTCTCCAGTACTCTCTCTCTCTCTCTCTCAGCAAAAACGTCAAATACATTTAACCCAAAACGTCTTTCTGAATAATAACATTCATAAAGTCATATCTTCATCAATAACACCAGACAATGTACAACTTACAAATAGGGACATTGTTGACAATATGATAATCCTACACAATATGATGTAGTTTAACACAGCTTATTGTGGCACCTGGAGCTACATTCCTCTCCTACAATGGGTCGGCTTAAGTGGAAATTGGCTATGTGTGACCTCCACTCTATCATTTGTGTAACCATCTGAACTGCCTCGCCACTTGGCCAATGAATAGTCCAACTCTCATTGATAAATGTAGAATAAATTCTGCTTCTCAGTAACATGTAAGTGCTTCCCTGCTGTTCCAGTACAATCAACAGTATCTATGTCAATTTGATTGTAGACTTCCATTTGGATTCCAAAGTCAAATCTAAGGATGGAAAATGAATTACATTTTACACTTACCTGTGCTTACCCGAGTGACCTTCTATCCTATCTTGGGTAGCTAGGAAGTGTGTATTTTATTGATTTCAATATTATTTTCAACATCTCTAGGTTACTTAACCAAGAAATATTACTGAGACTAAACCCCGGTCAAAACCTCCCTTCTGGCGGGTGACAATTCTCAGATATTTATTATTTTATTATACATTTTATTTTTTATCATTATATATTCATTTAATACGCCAAAAATCACAAACAACCAAACGAAAATAAAAGATACGTTTTTTTTTTTAATATGAACACTCAAAGTGTTGGTTGTACTCCAGCCCCGCCTATTACCATTTGAAAAGCGGTACGACCTTACGGTTAGCAGCTGGCTTGTCCAAATAGTGGAGGGTGGCGCAGGCAGGACCCAAACTAGAAACATCTACACAATAAATGCATAGTCTAGACATCGCATTCATCGCACCTCATCGCATCTCTCATCCTTTCCTTGAGTGTAAATATATGTGTTATTAATTTTAAAAAATTAATTAGGCACTGTTCGGAAATCAGAAGTTCTTGTGTGCAGGGACTGTCCCAACCACCGGACGACGGATATCCAACAGTTTAGTTAGGTTTAGTATTACCTGTATATAATAAGGTTGATGTAACTCACATCACAATAGGTTATATTTCTAGAATAAGTAATTTAGGAATCAGCGGTGAAGGAAATCCCACATGGACTTTTTGGCTCAAGCATCCCCCTTATGGAAATGACTTGACAGCCGGGATTCCCCTCTTTCCAGTTGATATATAGGCCAGAATAGGATTAGCAATAGGGTTAATTGTACAAAATATGGTTATGGGGTTGATTTATATATAGGTCAGACTAAGACAAAGATAGGCATAAGAATAAGATAGTTATCATAGATAAAGGGGATCCCACCATGGACAGGAAACCCCCCTTATGCTGATGTCTGGGCATACAGGAATGAGGAAACCCCTCTAACACCAGTCCCCACATCTCCTTGGTCTGCTGTAAATTAAACTTTTCCCCTTGGTCAAAGTACATAATACCAGTACCACACCTAACCTGCACCACACATAATACTTCTATTATGACCCTACATTCAGCAGATAAGTACCGCTCCCTTAAATAAGCTTTAAGCTCCCAAAATACCTCTGAAAGTAACACAAAATACATTAACACCTATATAAACGAATGTGATAGCATTTAACTGACCTTTTTATGTAACCAGTTTAGGGCAAATGTACTTGATAATGTGTTCTGCTTACCTTTTATAGGTACTCAGACGTGCGAGCATGGACAACTCCACGTTAAACACTTTGGTTATATCAAGACACAGAGGAGCCGGTTGGTGATCTACCAGAGGGCCCCTCCCATCCGGGAGCCAAGGGCCAACTAACCCAGGGAAAAGAGGACAATAAACTGGCCAACGCCACCACCAGATCTTCAGCCCAAGCCCACTCCGTAAAGGCGACCACGTGTAATAAATTCCATCATGGTTGCACGATTAACAGACCAGAGCTAAAGGGGTAGCACCTTCGTATGGCAAGGGCTTTGAGTAGTCACGCCGCACGTTTGATTGACTGAGTGACCTTATAACCTTTTAAGCTGTTTCCTTGCATTCTTGCGTGTGAACGTGGATTAAAGATGGGAGATGAACTCTTTATCTACATTGTTAGCATACATTTTGTACCTACCTGTGCTTACCTGATACATGTATACCTCTGCAATGATATCTTTGCATTCTTCCATAGAGCAGCAACCACGAAATATCTATAGTAATACATAAAGTGGATACAGCAAAGATATGTTTAAAAAAATATGTGAACATAAATACTTACCTGATTTACTACTGATATCAAAAGTTGTAAGCGGTGGCTACCAAAGCAACTGACCCATAGACTCATTGGTGCTCTATATCACACAAAGCGACTACAGGGTCGATTTGGGAACCCCCTTTCTCGTGGCTCCCTTTTTTATTTTATTAAGCAGCATACATGTACAAATATTCACAAATAGAAATATGCAAATAAAATATACCAACATATTTGCAACACCTGAAAATACATTCAATTCATCCAACATCTGTGTTTTAGTTTCGTTGGAAGGGAACTTTTCTCGCCTGGGCCAATAAATCACATGGCATTCTCTTTAGTTATTTGAGATACCTGAATGCATAACTTTTGTTACAAAATCAATATTACAAAAATTAAAATAATAAAATAATAATGACAATAAAAAGTATAAATATAGCATCAGTTGAAATGCCATCTATATGGTAACAAAGCAAAATAACGCCATCACTTATAGTGTTAGATCATCAATCCATTATCTTTCCATTTTAATTATATACATTATGTAATATTATTATTTATGACAAAAATCTTTTTTTTTTCATAACAATAGTTATAACAATTTTAAAGCGGGTAACAAACACACTTGAAAATTATTTAATTATTTGATAACAAGAAATACGGGCAAAATGTGAAAATTTTCACCAAAGTTGAAATTATGATAGGAAATACTGATCAAATTTATTTTTGTTTTGTTTTTTTCTATCTTTCTTTATTTCGGGGGGGGTGCTAATCTATTTTTTATTTCTTTACAAATCTAAAGTCTTAAATATATCTAACAAAATTTGTTTTCAAAAAAAGATTTAAAACATCATCAAATTATTAAAAGACAATGAATCTACAGCATAATCACCACATTTTAAAATCAATGTTTTAAAATGATATGTTACTGGTGGTTATGAAGCCGAATCCCCAAAATCACTCTTCTAGAGCCTCACTGTACAGCCACCAACTTGCAGTAATACATATTTGCTTTTTACACCTTTATTTTAGGTATTTATGAATTGATTTAATGTTTAAACAATAAGTAAAATAAAACTAAA
>BROG01001639.1:0-36647 GCA_030159075.1 Atrina japonica | reverse complement strand
ATATATCTGTATGTGTGTGTGTCTGTATGCACGCAACGCACTCACCGACGTACATGCGGATAGATAGACAAATTAGACAGATAGATAGATAGATAGATAGATAGATAAAATATAACGAATGAAAGTCAATGAAGCATGTTACTTAAGTTAATTTATAAACGCGAATTAAATGTGAACACACACGGAATATTAAATTATTTTACTTAATATTTCAGATAAGTTCCGTTTCTACAAAATGACTTAAAATGTGTTAAAAAGACAAGATGGTCAGTGTTGATTTAGTCGGAGCTATTGTCGGCGGTATATTTGGTGGCCTGTTCTTGATTACCTGTATCGTATCTGCAGTAAAGGCTGTTAAGTAAGGACCGTACCTACAAACTGTACATTTTCTTAAAAACAACGATTGAAATGAAGTTTTCTTTTTCAACATTTTTATTTTTCTTTTAGAAATGCAAACTAAAAAAAGTAAGCAGTAAAAGTTTAATCAACCGATAGTCGGTCAAATTTCAACGAAAACACTTTCAATTTAAAAAATAAGATTGATTTTAATTATTTAACTAACAACTTTTACATATATTTCTGTCAGAATTTTAACGAAAGGTATTCATTCCATTTATATCAGATTGATTACATATATATATATATATATACAGTAAAACCTGCTATAGCGGCCACCTCTATATAAGGATTACCTGTTTATAAGGGCTAGTTTTTTTCAAGTCCCTTGACTGCATACTTTAACTAAATTTAACCTGTGTATAAGGGTCATCTGCACATAAAGGTCGATATTTACTGCTCCCTTGGGTGGCCCCTATATACAGGTTTCACTATATATCTATATATATATATATATATATATATATATATATATATATATGGCAGAGCATTATATAGTGTTCCTACTAGCTAGAGCTAGTGAGGTTTACCCTTTGGCTCAATCGGTAGGGCACCAGACTCGTTATCCAGGGGTCCTATGTTCGAATGCAAGCAGAGGCAGTAATTATCTCTGTTAAAAATGGCGCCTAACGTGGGGGCTAGATTCTACCTGGTAAAGTGAAAGTGATTATCCTTATATCGCCCCTCAAGTGATAGCTACGTCGAAAGAGAGTCGGAGGGGATAGTGTGGCAGGGTAGTTATATGGTGTTCCTACTAGTTTGAACTGGTGGGGTTTCCCCTTGCTCAATCCGTAGAGCACCAGACTCATTAACCAGGGGTCTTAGGTTCGAATCCAAGCAGAGGCAATAATTGTCTCTGTTACATATATATATATATGTGTGTGTGTGTGTGTGTGTGTGCGTGCGTGCGTGCGTGCGTGCGTGCGTGCGTGTGTGTGTGTGTGTGTGTGTGTGTGTGTGTGTGTGTGTGTGTGACGTAATACAAATAAATAACTTTTCCAAAATTTATTATAGCATTTTATTACAAAATGATATATCGTTAACTCTTTTACTGATCATGTTTGCCTACCAAGAAGGAATTTGTCAGCTGCACTGAAAAACATTATTTAATTTTACGACAATAAAATGAAATATATATGTTATAGTAAATACTGAAAACATGCTAAATTACGAGAGAACTACCATACAACAAATTTTAAATATAAATTTGAACAACCGAAGCCTGAATATTTATATATGTTATGTATGTATTCGACACACACCTTAATTACATTTTGAATTGTTATAAACAGGGACAGAAGACGAATGAAGTCATTAAACGCAGCCAAACGTGAGGCCAGGAGGCTGACAAGGATGTCTCGTGTTGTACATGATAAAAGTCGGGATAGTCAACACTTTGGTTGTACATCAACTATTTCACAAAATACGACAAAACTGAGCGAAAATGAGGACCTGTCGCCAGATACGTCATCAACATTTTATTCCACCCGACTATAAAACAACTCACCCAAAACCTCGTGTTGAAAAGACATTGACTGATTTGGAATTTCACATAAAAATTTAGTATAAACATGAGTCGGAGGATGAGTTTGTTTTCAAAGTTACCTCCCATTTAGAAATAAAACTAATAAATCAAATCCATTTCTATATTCTAAAAAGAACATTAAACACAAAAAAAATTTCCAAGAAAAAGCTGAATTTTGTCATATGATAATACAACTCTCTGAAAGTTAAACTCAATGACCAACAAAATGATCGATTAAATTGACAAAAATAAAATACAATTTTTGACGTATTGTAAATTATTATTGTCAATACTTACAATGACTTTTGTTTAGGTGGTACTTAACTAAAATAGTTATTACAGTAAAACCTGAATTACTGTAGTGTGTATATGTTCTTGTTATACTCCACTTTAACCTATAAATCATTATCATTCATCAGAGAGATGTCACTTACCACTGAGATTACCTTTATATTACGTGTACATATGATTTGCCTATTACTTAACAAGTATTTGATACTTTGTCCTTCTGTTTAAGTCGCAACATGGAAAATAAGAATATCGAGTATCAAGCAGGGACCACCATAAGATGAAATGTCAAAGATGCTGGAGAAGTTCTCAGTCCGCAGAGTGTCTCAAAATCGATTAGTTGCATATAAACTCATGTTAATGCCGTTTTATCGGAAAACTTCAATCACAGACAATGTTATCAATAATTTAACGATTCGTTGTACATTTTAACAAAGAAATGTTTTAATACTGAAATAAAGGTGGTGAGAGGTGTACACCCAGACTGTTCGTAAATATTTTGCTGTTTTCATATATTCGTATAACGGTGATAACTTTTTATACATTTTGTCATCATTTCTTTGCTTGTTTTAAATTACCATAAGCGAAGGCAAGACTCACAATTGTAGTTTCCGGTAAAACAGATGAAGCAAAGAGGTTTTATCTTATATTCTACATAAATATCGGTGAATAAAATTAATATAACATGATTGAAATGATAACATTTATATAGATAACACAAATGGGATGTCAATGTTATGTACATACAAAAGAATTGCATTATCTATGTGTAGCAATAACGTAACGAGTATACAAGTAGTTATTCATTTAGGTTACACAAAAGATATGTAAATCATATGTACATACTAAAAGTTTACAAAATCTATGTGCAGCAGGAAAATAACAGACCATTTATTGATTTCATTTAGGTTACACAAAGAGGTTCGTGCATACAAAGTAATTATCTCATCTATGTCTAGCTATAGATATGTTTAAAAGTTTATAAATACATGATGAGTAAGTACAATCTATACAGTATAGGGTTTTATTCCGCGGGTTGTTATTTTCACGTTTTGTTTCCTCTCCTGACACGATCTCTTGTTTGTTGAATTGTTACGTTATGACATATACATGTAATCGTAGGCAATGTTAGATACATGTACAAAGTAAAAATGAAAACCATTGCAGTTAACAACCATATTTAAATTTGTTTACATTTAACTGATCCACCGATGAATAAAGAAATATGAACAAATACTATATTTTCTATATTTTCAAAAGAACTCTAATATTAATGAGAAATCGAATTAGCGTTCTTTTGATAATGTAAGACACATATCTCGCACTGGTGAGTACGAACATGTCCTACAGTATATGTAATAATTGTACCTGAAATAACCCGCACACCCACCGAAATGAAAACAAAGTTATTAAAGGACAGTTACGCGAATGTTCGAGAAATAGATACATCGAAAGACCAAAGATTCCATGATACAAGTACAAATATAACCAAAGGAGCAACAAACATCAAACAAATCATTAAAATATTACAATTATCTTAAAATATTTGTAATAAGGTTATGATATTTGGCTTTAATTCGGCTTTGCGTTTTAATCATATTTCAAAATAAACCCATTTTAGTCAAAGTTATGCCTGAATATCCATCCACTGTAAAAGGAGTGGGCTTATTTATATTGGATTCGGAACATAAGGTATTAAACCACCAGCCACTCTGTTCTAACATGGCACATCCTGTAACATCATTATCGTAAGTCTTAAAAGTCTGTGCGTATATTCTCTTTCCAGTGTTTGATGGGGACAGTATGTTAGGGCCTAGTATATGAGAGCCGTACTCAATTCTGTAATCGTCATTAGGGCCATACATTGTAATGGAGCTATATTTTGCATACATCCATGTCGAAGTGAAAAACTTTAGACCAAGCTGATATGTTTTCTGCTGAATTAGGGCATAGATAAACTTATTTCCGAGCCAAAAATCGCCATTTAAATCTCCGAATCCATTTTCGTATTCCGACCAACTCCTATTGAAATCCACATTCCCGTTCTTGCGATATTGAATGTACGATATGCCATAATCGAAGTAGCACAAAATCTTGAAAGCTGTAGGAAAACCACTTGGCTGAATCCATGCTGGTACTAGACCTTTTTTGCCATTTTGGTTACCCTCCATGCAATCTATAGTGAGAAAAGGTTTAATTCAAACAGTATCATACTCCACATACCTGATAAAAATTATCTTGAAACTTAAAACTATTATTATTAAAACTAACATTAGGAAAAATTATTTACCTTTATAACAAATTTCACAGTTAACTCCAGAGCAACCGGTATCACATACACACACTCCAGATGAATATGTTCCTCCATTCAAACATGGGTTAGCCTTCAAAAAATAGAAATAAAGTTATTACAAAATATTAATTCATTTAAAGATATTTCACTGTGTACGAATCGGCTTTATTACAGATAGTAAGAATAAGTGTTGGTACAAAGCAAAAAGCTGGTATGTTGGTACCAGCTGAGTTTGTCTATATTACAGTCATTTTGCAATTAGTTAGTACCATTGTTCAAAACATTCCAAACTTCCCCAAAGCTATATAGTCATCTTTATACTGGGATTAAAATTATAATTTTACAAAGATATAACATTTTTTATATTCAGTTGTCTATCAGACTTTTCAATATTAGAGCTGTATAAATTCAACCACAATATATGATGTTCCACAGTGATGAACGGAAATGGGTTTGTTCCCGGGGACCAGAATCATGCTCACCCCATCAATGGTTTACTTTAACTATGTTATATATGATGTTTAACGGTGCTATATTATGTATTCTTATAAATCATTTTTGTAATCCAATGTAGATGTTCCAAGTTCCATCACCCTCCGTTGTCGTAATCGTCAGTCACTGTGATGGTTATTTTGTATCACATGCAATTGTGACATCGTTCTATTTTCTTATAATTGGTTAAAGCAATCAAATCACATTCTTATGTTTTCTCTTAATTAGGGTTACGTATAGATGTTTTAATATATAAAAACTCCATAGTATAAATGTTTAGGATGTCCAGGATACATATACAAATCTGGTGATATTGGACAATCACAGATCACTGGAAATACAGAGGTGGGATCAGGTGTCAAATATGAGTTCTAATGAAAATACTATTTGGCATACCACTGTAGGCATTTCAAATTATTTTCTTATGTTGCTTCTCTAGATCAGACCCGGTCAGAATTTGACGCCTTTCATCCACGGATATTTGTTTTACAGATTAAATTTCTATTCAGTGGCGATATAATCGGACATATAATAACTATAATGTTATTTCATAATTTTTACCTATCGCTATTATAACATTGTACGTTTTGTAGTTATATTTAGGTTAATAGACAGTCAGGAATATAGCAATATAATATAAAATGCATGTTGAGACAATTACATATGATTTTGTACGCGTTGTTATTATAACGTTTCACAATGAAAAAAGAATATATAGACAATGTTTACCTCTTCAGCGTAACTCAGAAATCGCGTTTTTAAGGTCTTTACTCGTAAAAAAAAATCAACAACGAATAATAACCATATGAATCAATTTTATGCACCGTACCTTTTAATTGGTAGTCAGAAATGCAAATACAATACAGGGTCTATATCTTGATGTCAACAAAGAATGTCATTTTGGACATTATGTATTCCTTAAGTGGATTTTTATTTACCGGTATATCATTTAGAACTCACCCCTTACAAGAATGTTAGATAGAATTGTGGAACACGACCGTATACAGTGTCTCCTTACATCATATCTAAAACTAACTGATTCACCGAGCTTGATCTTCTCACTGAACTCGAGGGGATTCCATTTGTGACGAGTGTGGAATGCGTACAGGGGATGCTGACTCCTTCCGGACACCTGATCCCATCCCATTTGAGGTTCGCAATTGTTCTTCATTTTTTAAATATCCAATTTGTCGTGTTCTAATGAATTTGGAGTTTCGATTATACATTGGTACTTCTTTATTTTTACTTAAAAGTGCATTTGGTTTAGGATATTTTTCAGAACAACATTTGTGATTCTAATTACATTAATGTCATTATTCTCTGTTTGGCAGGTTTAAATCACATTGAATTTAAATCACTTCTGTTTCACTAAGTGAAATGTTGAGTTGCCTTTTCGTTGGCGGTTGTTGAGACGTCTGTACCAATTGTGACGAGGATACACTCCTCACGTGTTTCATTGGACTTGACTGTGGACTCACGGCGTGTGTGACCGGTCGACAGGGGATGCTTTCTCCTCCATGGCACCTGATCCCACCTTTTGGTTTCCAGAGGTCCGTGTTTGTCCATTTTTACCGGATTCGTATCTATGTCCTGGACATCCTATTGATTTATACTTTGGTATCTGAGATTTTTATATTGATTAAACCTAGGGTTCGTAATTACCTAGTTACATTTTTCTCCGGTTAACGCAAGTTCGAGAGAAACTAGGTAAAAGAAATTTCATTCATTGATGGGATTTTGACGTCACAATTTGAATTACTAAAACATGGTCAAACGCATTAATGCACATTATTTTGGCACCCCATGTCTATGTACTTTGATCCTTATTTACTATTTGTCCCTGATAAATGAAAATCTTCCTAAACTGATCAATATGATTTTTACATCACCAAGTACAATGAATTGTTTCACCTTGATCACTTTGACTTGATGGTCCGTGGGATGTGTAAATACGGAAAGTATCCATGATCGAAATAATCTGAGACATTTACAACTCTTGTTTATCTCAATGTCAGGATCACCATTAGCTCATTAACACGATTATCTGGTTCAATAGATGCGGTAATAATCAAACATTTAAAAATACCCGCCATCGATACTCTAAAAATAAAGCGAATAACGTCCTTTATGTTGACCTTAAGTAGCATACTATATCAATTAAACATATCTGAAAGAAACATGGAAGGGTAACGATTAATTCTACTATTTAGTCTTTGGACTATACATCTGTTTTTAGTTCAGTTGATGACATTTTATTGACGGATATCGTTTTAAGTGCTTATTTTGGCTTTTTAACTTTTTTTAATTTTGATATTGTTTATAATATTCAGTCCTCAGATTTTAAACCATTGGTGAACTATCGAGATTTAAATGACAAAGTGCCAGAAACAAGGTTAATGTTCTCAACACTAACATTGTCCAATACAATATGTTCAATCTTTTCTCGAGTATCACTAATGGGGTTGTACGTATCAAAAATAAAAGGTATACATTGGAGAGTATTTGAATGTTGTCTATTTCAACAAAATCATGTTGTATCGTGCATAGAAGTTTAAAACTAAAACATGTAAGTCTTCGTTGAAATAAGTCAAATTTTCTAATTTCTCAAATTTCAAATTTTTAAATTCAATGAAGGTTTTTTGGATATACACTTGTAAAGGGTCAAGTAAATCACATTCAGGAAGTTTCATCACAAAATTCTGCTTTAGGTCTTTGATCGTTTTGCCACCCCGGGACTTATTAATTTAACTTTAAAGGAATAGGTGATAATAAAGTTTTTAATTTATTTATATCTAATTCCATAGAAAAAAATGTCAGCTTTACCAAATATTTGTCGATCTTAAATTTGTAATTCCTTGTCATTGGTTATCCAGATACATATTTTGTCCAACATCACTCTGATTTTAAACATATATACATGTACATAAAAGTCGACAAAGTTGATGGGAAGTAAGTGATATAACAAATACAAATATTTATGGGGGGAGTAAAATGTCACTACTTCCCACAAACTCCTCTCCAATTTTCTATAATAGGCCAAAGTAATGTTTTTTCTGTTTTGCGTTAGTTTGCTGGTAGGTCTTCCGCCCTTTTTAAAGAAAACAAAGAAAGATATTTTCATCAATTTTGTTAACCGAGAAAAGTCTTATTTTTACATATCCAAGTCACGTGGTTATTTGCGTCTGTAAAGTGTGTTCGTCTAAGGTCATTGGTAATAGAATGTAAATTATAGTGGGGGAGGAATAGATTTGATATCAACTTTGATATCAACTAAATCTTGTTGGTGGCTGGTGTGGATGCCAAACAAAATTTCCTTTGTGTGTCAGTATACAAGAATCATCTTATCACAATACGCATTGGAAAACAAACATACTCAGTCCCAGGTTTTGGAGTGGGAGCGGATGCTCTCATCTTAGACCTTGTTTGACCTGGGGATTTTCAACCTACTTATTGATCAGTATACCAGTATTTTTATGAAGACTATGATGCCTTAAAATTCATTTAAATATATATACATGTAGATCATTATATCTAACACGTTTTGGCATTAATATCAAACATCTTTTCAAAAAAAATTTAACAACTTTTAGAAAATTTGGATGCACACACTTTTTCTCAAATTCACAGTATTTAAACATACGACTCCTCTACTCTTTACACAACTAGTCCACATAAAATATTTAAAAAAAGACTTTTTTGCATCATAGACAACTGTTTTCTAACTAAAGGTGGTACCCTAAAATATAAATATCTAGTGATTGGTTATCATGATACTTATTTTGTCACACATAAATGGAAATTGTTTTTTAAAATATAAAAAATTTCAGATACCAAAGTATAAATCAATAGAATGTCCAGGACACAGATACAAATCCGGTAAAAATGGACAAACATGGACCTCTGGAAACCAAGAGGTGGGATCAGGTGCCATGGAGGAGTAAGCATCCCCTGTCGACCGGTCACACCCGCCGTGAGTCCACAGTCAAGTCCAATGAAACACGTGAGGAGTGTATCCTCGTCACAATTGGTACAAACGTCTCAACAACCGCCAACGAAAAGGCAACTCAACATTTCACTTAGTGAAACAGAGTAGTCGCAAACAAGACTATTATACCGAACGTAACATTTGCAGAACGTTGACATTAAACGCGGTTTTCAATATCCCTGTGTCAATAATTTGTCAGTGAGTAGTTTACCTCTGTATTCTGTATATTAAATCTGTTTCACTAAGTGAAATGTTGAGTTGCCTTTTCGTTGGCGGTTGTTGAGACGTCTAAACCAATTGTGACGAGGATACACTCCTCACTTGTTTCATTGGACTTGACTGTGGACTCACGGCGGGTGTGACCGGTCGACAGGGGATGCTTACTCCTCCATGGCACCTGGTCCCACCTCTTGGTTTCCAGAGGTCCGTGTTTGTCCATTTTTACCGGATTTGTATCTATGTCCTGGACATTCTATTGATTTATACTTTGGTATCTGAAATTTTTATATCTTTAATTTCTAGTTCGCTGGGATATATCGCATTGACATATGTATGAAAATATGAAAACGTCGTCAATATATCTAAATGTCAAATTAAAGGACACCGTTAACTTTTTCTTCTTTTGATTCAGCAGTTTCTGAATGAAGTCTGCTTCATATGAATAAAGGAACAGGTTGGCTAATAAAGGGACACAATTGGTTCCTATATCTATGCCGATAACTTGTTGAAAGACCACATCTCCGAACATTAAAAATATATTGTCTATAAGAAATTCCAGCATATTTATTATATCAACTTCAGTGTATTTATGTGTAGAATCAGAGTGGTGTTGGACAAAATAAATATCATGATAACCAATCACTAGATATTTAAATTTTTGGGTACCACCTTTAGTGAAAAAACAGTTGTATATGATGCTAAAAAGTCTTTTTTTTAATTTTTGTATGGAATATACAGTAGAATCAAGCACACACGCGTCATACTTAGAGATTTTACTTACTATAGACACAACGCGAAATTAACAACTAAGCCATACGACTAACGCGACGATTTCGGCTTTCCCATCGTACATTTTCCACATTTAAGTAGTAATATCCCACAATCACCCGCACATGGAGTTTATATTTCACATTGATCCGATATGCCAAGGCGTGTAAAACATATGAACATTTCATATACAGATGTAATCTACTCACTGACAAATTATTGACACAGGGATATAGAAAATCCCGTTTGATGTCAACCCGCAAATTTTACGGTTGGTATAATAGTCTTGTTTGCGATTACTCTGCTTCACTAAATGAAACGTTAAGTTACCTGTTCGATGGCGGTTGTTGAGATATCTGTACCAATTATGACGAGGATATGTTCCTGATATGTTTCATTTTAATTTGAGTGTGAATTCACGGCGAGTGTGACCGGTCGACGGGGGATGCTTACTCCTCCATGGCACCTGATCCCACCGCTTTGTTTCAAGATGTCCGTGTTTGTTCATTTTTTCCAGATATGTACCTATATCCTTTATAATTTACACTTTGGTATCTGAGATTTATACATTAGTCAGGAATATCCGATACCCTTTCCAAATTAGGAATTGGCGATAAAGATTGGTTTTTATTTTAGGTTAACATACCTTTGGCCATATAAAAGGGAGTTAAGTTTCTCTCAAGTTTGTATTCGTCAAAGCATGCTTAATTTCACAGTGATTGTGATTATGGAAAGGTTTGACCTGTATTTAGGTAAAATATATACATTTGTCATACACAAATCATATTTATCTGTTATGAAAAAATCCTGATTAGCTTGTTAAGTTGTGTTTTTCTTTCTCGAGGTATAACACTGAACAACTGGGTGTAATCTCTATTGATAGGTCATGATTTTCTATGGCAATATTCCTAGTTTGTGGATAAGTCGTATGACTGTAATTATATGTATTCTTTTTGCATTTAATTCTTAATCAAAATCACCAAATATCATTACTTTATTGTAGCCTATTTCATATATTTTATATTCTATATGTTAATAAAAAATCTGGTGAATCTGTATTTCGGCGATATGTGTTAAATATTGTTACTGTAGTACTTTGGACATTGTTCTACAATACAATAATTACCTTGACATTATGTGTGATGTGAATTCCGTATCAAACTCATTCATAAAAAGCAGGGCTATGGCTATTGCACGTGGATTACACGACATTTTATTCTCAGTCTGTAGCATGAAGTATGATGAAGAAGTGTCAATGGATATTGAAAACTCCAAATCCATTACAATACAACAAATTAGATATAACAACGGACTCAATATGAAGATCAATTGCAAATCCCAAACGGGATGAGACCAAGTGTCCGTCGGAAATATTCATTGGAAACCTCTCGAGGTCGGTGAAAAGGTCAAGTCAGTGACAAGTCATCTGTCAGCTCCAGCTCCGATTGGATTAAAGGAAGTCACTGTATATGGTCGTGCTCCAAATGCTATCTAACATTCGTGAGAGGGGATCTTCATATTGTTTAACAAGGCCACTGATTCTTGTTCCTTTGTTAAACGGGTATCTTGCAAGGCATGTAAAAAACATCCTTTTACGAAGTAAAAACAGCATATATCTTATGTATATTCTACAGTCCTTAACAATTAACTGATAATATGTTTATGTTATATGTGTCATCCATTGTTATGACTATACATGTTTCTATTGTTATGACTATACATGTTTCTATTGTTATGACTATACGTGTTTCTATTGTTATGACTATACATGTTTCTATTGTTATGACTATACATGTTTCTATTGTTATGACTATACATGTTTATATTGTTATGACTATACATGTTTATATTGTTATGACTATACATGTTTATATTGTTATGACTATACATGTTTATATTGTTATGACTATACATGTTTATATTTAAGGAGATAACAGAGACAACTACCCGTATCTATACATATAAGTCCTTGTAGTGTAATAAAATCATACGAAGTGTATGTAGTCAGTAGAAACCATTAGAGCCTTTATTCTTTGTGTCATCTTTATACAGAAGACTAATATCAATTGTGAATTTTAGAAAAGCTGATTGTGCAAAGAAAGGCCAGGAAAATGAAAACTTTGTTTATTAGTAAACATGATACGAAGGAATTGAATCCATAATATACTTTCATAGATCAATGTGACATAAAATGTCTACAAATCTCATATGATAAACATCGCAGTGGATGATGTCCTTGTGAACAATAGTTTCTGATTTTTTATTTATGCACACGGTATTCTTGATAACCCAAGAAGAAAATTCTACAACCTAGTTATTGAACATTGCAATAGTTCTCTAAAACTTAAATGTTCGCTCAGTAATCGGAGAAAAATAATATGTGAATTCCACTAATATTATCATTTACATCAGCGTTTTGTAATGAAATCCATGTTATCGGGTCTGTGCGAATTGTTGATTCTCGTGATCGTTAATTTACACTAACAAAATATGAATAAGTAAAATACAAAATGTCGAAAATACTTACTGTAGTTGTTGTAGCCAATGTCGTTGTTTCGTCTTCTTCTATAAGTACCGCTTCCTTCTCATAGTAAGATGCTGCGTCTTGGTCCGATACCGGGGAAGAACATAGCTCAGGTAACGGTTTGTCTCTTAAACGACAGGTATAGGTATTACCAGATTTCCTTATGACATCATATGCAACACAGCGATACCTATCGTCACAGCACAGTTTTGCGCAGACGAGTTTTGACTTCACATGTTGATGGGAAAATACATCTTCTGCATTTATATCAACATTACATAAATATTTTTTCTGGAATTTAAAACTTCTGTTATTTTCAAGTGCTGTGACTATGTTATATTGAAATAACGCACTTAATAATAAGACGTCTGTAAATATTGTACAGCGAAAACTTGAAATTCTAAGCATGTCTGCAAAATGCTTCAATTCCAATGAAAACATTTTAACATTTGAAATCAACAATTCACTAGGATGTGTAGCAGAATTTTAAAAGTATTCGGTTACGCTTTTAAGTAGACCCATCATGCCTTTCCTGTCATGTTGATATAACTTTTTGTATGAACTGACAATGTAAATCTAAGCGTTTTTAATACTCCAGTTGCGTCATGACATCGGGTTTCGACTTTTATTGAATCTGATCATGTGATTTAAATCATTTGCATGGCAGAACGCATTTTCAGTGTCACAAACATTAAATTGAATACTCTTCGATTTTCTTGCAATACTTAATTGATAAATGCAATCTCGTTTTGTAAAAACGTCTTTTTTCAGAGAAAATAATCATTTTTAAAAAATGGCAGAGAATTTTAAATGTTAATAATTCACCTCCATTAATCATTGTTATCTTTTCTGCCTTGTTTATTTTTCGTGCTATAAGCATTTAAATCGAATTTTTCTCAAGTATAAAAGTTTTATACTGCATCAGAAAATATATTTATTTTTTTATGTCTACATAGACAGTATATTCAGTTATTTAAAAAAGAAAATCAGTCTATTTAAAACTTAAAATAAAATCGATTCCAATACCAAAGTATGATAAAGATGTACCACCAGATATTCGAATTTCCAAGTCCATTAGAATGCGCCAAATCGGATATAAAACGGTCTCAACACGAAGAACAATTACGGAGATGGGATTATGGGAGGGCACCAGATGTCCGGAAAGAATCAGCGTCCCCTGTTAGCATCCCAAGCCCGTCGCAAATGTTTCATGAAACCTGTCGAATTCGATGAAAAGGTCAAGCTCGGTGAAAAGGTCATCAGTCAGCTTCAGATCTGAATGGCGAAAGGAAGTCACTGTATATGTTCGTGCTCCAGAATGCTATCTAACATTCGTGTGAGGGTGACTTCATATTGTCTAATAAGATCTCCGTATCGATCATACAACTTACTGTATGAATATTTCAAGCGTTCAACATCGTATCCCTGTGTGAGTAGTTTATTTGCAAGTCATTTGGCTCTCAGAATAAAACATTCATAGGAGAGGCATGCCCTGACATAACGGATAGTTGAGAAATGAAAACGTCACAGAAAGGAAAGGATTGAATACTCCTACTCTGGAACTGAACGTTCGTGATATGGAAATTGAAATCGTCACGTTTGTCATAAAGGGAAGGTGTGATGTAGACAGTCCTACCCCCCCCCCCCCAAAAAAAAAACGAGATGCAACAAATGTTGCAGTTAGTGCACTCTGCATGGTACTTTAATGACAAAATATTTGCTTATGATGTAAATGGAAAAAACATAAGTTTGACTTGTTTGACAATGCTAACATTAAACTATCATAAACTTTGCAGGTTATAAAATTGAGAATTCTCTTGATATGTATTCACAGAGAATACTGAGTGAACATTAAGTGACATTATTCCTATCTACAGGTAGTTTGTTATTCTGAATGATCATGTATATACCTGTAGTGCTGTTTAAGGTATAAGTGGATTTAGACACACATGTAGATACACATTCACTGAGATCTAGCCAAAAGTGTGTTATGACACATCTTGTTCTTACTTACATTTATATGTATCTGTATTTTGTACTTCTAATTTATATGTATATCTGTTTTTATGGAAATGTATATGAAAGTGCTTTGCCTTTAGTCAATTATCTGTAAATATACATGTATTTATGTTGATATTTGGAAAACAATTTCAGAATGTTATTCTGAGAATTCCTGTATTTATATATGTATCAAAAATATTTTCCTTTTTAATCAAAAGGTATATTTGTAAAATGTTGTTTCCTGAAGTGGGAAAGGGAATTAAACCCTGAAAATTTTGACTGGAAAACTATAAACTCAAACATATTCAAGTGTTCGAATGATTGTACACAGAGTAGTCATGTACTTATTTATCTATCTACCTTTATTTTCAGATTATTGTATATACAGAGTACAGTCATGTACTGATTTCCTTATCCCCTGTATTTACAGATTATACACAGAGTACAGTCATGTACATATTTCTCTATCCTGCTGTATTTACAGATGATTGTACACAGAGTACAGCCATGTTCTGATTTCTCTACCCTCTTGTATTTACAGATGTATACAGTTATGTACTCTACTCTCTTGTATTTACAGATGATTGTATGTACAGTATACAGTTATGCACGCTACTCTCCTGTATTTACAGATGATTGTATGTACAGTATACAGTTATGTACTCTACCCTCCTGTATTTACAGATGATTGTATGTACAGTATACAGTTATGTACTCTACCCTCCTGTATTTACAGATGATTGTATGTACAGTATACAGTTATGTACTCTACCCTCCTGTATTTACAGATGATTGTATGTACAGTATACAGTTATGTACTCTACCCTCCTGTATTTACAGATGATTGTATGTACAGTATACAGTTATGTACTCTACCCTCCTGTATTTACAGATGATTGTATGTACAGTATACAGTTATGTACTCTACCCTCCTGTATTTACAGATGATTGTATGATTGTATGTACAGTATACAGTTATGTACTCTACCCTCCTGTATTTACAGATGATTGTATGTACAGTATACAGTTATGTACTCTACCCTCCTGTATTTACAGATGATTGTATGTACAGTATACAGTTATGTACTCTACCCTCCTGTATTTACAGATGATTGTATGTACAGTATACAGTTATGCACGCTACTCTCCTGTATTTACAGATTCCTGTACACAGAATACAGTCATGTGCTGATTTCTCTATCTCCTGCATATACAGATGATTGTACACAATGTACAGCCATGTACTGATTTCTCCACCCTCCTGTATTTCCATATGATTGTACACAGAGTACAGCCATGTATGGATTTCTCCATCCTCCCGTATTTACAGATGAATATACACAGAGTACAGTCATGTACTGATTTCTCCATCATCCTGTATTTACATATCACTGTAGACAGAGTACAGTCATGTGCTAATTTCTCTATCCTCCTGTATATACAGATGATTGTACACAAAGTAGTCATGTACTGATTTCTCTATCCACCTTTATTTACATATGATTGTACACAGAGTACAGACACGTGCTGATTTCTCTATCATCCGGTATTTAAAGATTGTACACAGAGTAGTCATGTACAGATTTCTCTATGCTCCTGTATTACAGATTGTACATAGAGTACAGTCATGTACAGATTTCTCTATGCTCCTGTATTACAGATTGTACACAGAGTACAGTCATGTACAGATTTCTCTATGCTCCTGTATTACAGATTGTACACAGAGTACAGTCATGTACAGATTCTCTATGCTATTACAGATTGCACACAGAGTACTCATACAGCTCCTATGTCCTATTACAGATTGTACACAGAGTACAGTCATGTACAGATTCTCTATGCTCCTGTATTACAGATTGCACACAGAGTACAGTCATGTACAGATTTCTCTATGTTCCTGTATTTACAGATTATTGTACACAGAGTGCAGTCATGTACAGATTTCGCTATTGTACACAGAGTACAGTCATGTACAGATTTATCTATGCTCCTGTAATACAGATTGTACACAGAGTACGGTCATGTACAGATTTCTCTGTGCTCCTGTATTACAGATTGTACACAGAGTACAGTCATGTACAGATTTCTCTGTGCTCCTGTATTACAGATTGTACACAGAGTACTGTCATGTACAGATTTCTCTGTTTTCCTATATTTACAGATTATTGTACACAGAGTACAGGCATATACAGATTTCTCTATCACTCTATATTTACAAATGCTTGTTCACAGAGTACAGCCATGAACTGATTTCTCTCTCCTTTTTTACAGATGATTGTATGTACAGAGTACAGTCATGTACTGATTTCTCTATCCTCTTATAACTACAGATTATTGTACACAGAGTAGTCATTTACTAATTTCTCTATCCACATTTATTTACAGATGATTGTATGTACAGAGTACAGTCATGTACTGATTTCTCTAATCTCCTGTATTTAAATATGATTGTACACAGAATACAGCAATTTACTGATTTCTCTATCCTCTTTATGTTAACCTATGATTGTACACAGAGTACAGCAATGTGCCGACTTCTATATCCCCCTGTATGAACAGATGATTGTATATACAGAGTGCAGTCATGTACTGATTTCTCTAATCTCCTGTATTTAAATATGATTGTACACAGAATACAGCAATTTACTGATTTCTCTATCCTCTTTATGTTAACCTATGATTGTAAACAGAGTACAGCAATGTGCCGACTTCTATATCCCCCTGTATGAACAGATGATTGTATATACAGAGTGCAGTCATGTGCTGATTTCTCTAATCTCCTGTATTTAAATATGATTGTACACAGAATACAGCAATTTACTGATTTCTCTATCCTCTTTATGTTAACCTATGATTGTACACAGAGTACAGCAATGTGCCGACTTCTATATCCCCCCGTATGAACAGATGATTGTATATACAGAGTGCAGTCATGTACTGATTTCTCTATACTCCTGTATTAACAGACGATGGTACAGAGTAGTCATGTACTGATTTCTCTATCATCCTGTATTCACACATCATTGTACACAAAATACAGTCATGTACTGATTTCTCAATGCTCCTATATTACAGAATGTACACAGAATACAGTCATGTACAGATTTCTCTATGCTCCTGTATTACAGCTTGTACACAGAGTAGTCATGTACTGATTTCTCTATGCCCCTGTAATTACAGATTATTGTACACAAGGTACAGACATGAACTGATTTCTCCATACTCCTGTATTACATATGATTGTACACAGAGTACAGTCATGTACAAATTTCTCTATGCTCCTGTATTACAGATTGTACACAGAGTACAGTCATTCACTGATTTCTCTATCCTCCTATATTTACAGATGCTTATTCACAGAGTACAGCCATGAACTGATTTCTCTATCCTCTTGTATTTACAGATTGTACATAATAATGTGTTGATTTCTCTATCCTGTATTTAGAGTTTACAGATTGTACACAGAGTACAGCCAAGTGCTGATTTCTCTGTCTTCCTGTATTTACAGATGATTGTACACAGAGTAGCCATGTACTTATTTCTCTATACTCCTGTATTTACAGATGATTGTACACAGAGTAGCCATGTACTTATTTCTCTATACTCCTGTATTTACAGATGATTGTATGTTCAGAGTACAGTCATGTACTTATTTCTCTATCCGTCATCTACATAAAGATGTTTGTTCAGAGAGATTTATCATACAATGCTGTATCTACCCGTTCTGTATCCAAACATTAAAATAAAAAATACCAAGTATTAATCTTCAGGATGTCCAGGATACAATATGCAAATCTGGTGAATATGATGAGGCTTGTTCACAGCGGACTTGCCATGTGGTGACTTTTTAATTTGTCATCTATCCTAAGATGTTTGTTAACACTGGACTGTCGTGTAGTGATTTCTCTATCCGTCCAATATCCGTAGATGATATTCACGGATTGCCTTGTGGTGATTTCTCTATCCGTCCTGTATCTAAAGATGATTGTTCACAGCGGACTGTCGTGTAGTGATTCCATTATCTATCTTGTATCTAAAAACGATTGTTTATGGATTGCCTTGTAGTGATTTCCTCTAACCGTCCTGTATCTAAAGATGATTGTTCACAGCGGACTGTCGTGTAGTGATTCCATTATCTATCTTGTATCTAAAAACGATTGTTTATGGATTGCCTTGTAGTGATTTCCTCTAACCGTCCTGTATCTAAAAACGATTGTTTACGGATTGCCTTGTAGTGATTTTCTCTAACCGTCCTGTATCTAAAAACAATTGTTTACGGATTGCCTTGTAGTGATTTCCTCTAACCGTCCTGTATCTAAAAAAATTGTTTACGGATTGCCTTGTAGTGATTTCCTCTAACCGTCCTGTATCTAAAAACGATTGTTTACGGATTGCCTTGTAGTGATTCCTCTATTCGTCCTGTATCTAAAAACAATTGTTTACGGATTGCCTTGTAGTGATTCCTCTATTCGTCCTGTATCTAAAAACAATTGTTTACGGATTGCCTTGTAGTGATTCCTCTATTCGTCCTGTATCTAAAAACAATTGTTTACGGATTGCCTTGTAGTGATTCCTCTATTCGTCCTGTATCTAAAAACGATTGTTTACGGATTGCCTTGTAGTGATTCCTCTATTCGTCCTGTATCTAAAAACGATTGTTTACGGATTGCCTTGTAGTGATTCCTCTATTCGTCCTGTATCTAAAAACAATTGTTTACGGATTGCCTTGTAGTGATTCCTCTATTCGTCCTGTATCTAAAAACAATTGTTTACGGATTGCCTTGTAGTGATTCTTCTATCAGTCCTGTATCTAAAACCAATTGTTTACGGATTGCCTTGTAGTGGTTCCTCTATCCGTCTGACATCGAATTTTGGCACTGTTTGTTCATGAATCGATCGCTCCATCCGTCCTGTATCTAAAGATTTTTGTTCACAGCGGACGGTAATGTAGGGATTTCTCTATCCGTCCTGTCCCTATGTTTTAGAAGTTAGTTCAAAGCGGAATGCCATGTAGTGATTTCTCTATCCGCCCTGTTTCTATATTTTAGAAGTTAGTTCACAACAGACTGTAATGTAGTGATTTCTCTAGTCGTCCAGTATCCATAGATGGTTGTTCACGGATTGCCATGTAGTAATTTTTCCATCCGTCCTGTATCTAAAGATTATTGTTCACAGTGGATTGTCGTGTAGTGATTTCTCTATCCGTCCTGTATCTAAAGATTATTATTCACAGCGGACTGTCGTGTAGCTATTTCTCCATCCGCCCTGTATTGTTATGAGGGTTGATGTGTGCTTGGTTACTTATTATTTGTACTTGTTGAACTTAGTACATCTGGACCTTTCTTGTTAGTTTTTGTTTCAAGCTATTTCTAACCATGTCTTCATGCTACTATATTAAGCCATTGAAAATATCCATTGTAAACCTGAATGTACTAGAAAGGTCAACTCCTTGATTATTCCTGATCTAGTGTTATCTAGAACTGTACTAGGATATATAAGTTACTATCATTTAGGTAAAGTTTTTATTTTGTTATTGTTAATAAAATTTACTTTACTGTGTTCTTGATTTTTGCTGGCATACTACAGGGTTTATCTGAAACATAACAGTAATCTAAAGATTATTGTTCACAGCGGACTGTACTGCTGTAATTTATCTATCTGTCCTGTATCTAAAGATCATTGTTCACAGTTCACATCGGACTGTCCTGTTGTGATTTCTGATCTTTAGCCAAAGCTGCTCATCTACACTTGACTGTTGTGTTGTGATTTCTCTGTTTTGTAGCCAAAGCTGCTCATCTACACTTGAATCTGCTGTTGTGATTTCTCTGTTCTGTAGCTAACGCTGCTCATCTACACTTGACTGTCGTGTTGTGATTTCTCTGTTCTGTAGCTAAAGCTGCTCATCTACACTTGACTCTCCTGTTGTGATTTCTCTGTTCTGTAGCTAAAGCTGCTCATCTACACTTGACTGTCGTGTTGTGATTTCTCTGTTCTGTAGCTAAAGTGACACTTTCTCCTGTTGTGTCTCTGTAGCTAAAGCTGCTCATCTACACTTGACTGTCGTGTTGTGATTTCTCTGTTTTGTAGCCAAAGCTGCTCATGTAGCTGAACGCTGTTGTGATTTCTCATCTGTACAAAGCTTCTCATCTCACTTGACTGTGTGATTTCTCTCTGTTTTGTTCTGTCTACACTTGACTCTCTTGTTGTAAAGCTAAAGCTGCTCATCTACACTTGACTCTCGTGTTGTGATTTCTCTGTTCTGTAGCCAAAGCTGCTCATCTACACTTGACTCTGCTGTTGTGATTGTGTTCTGAGCTAAAAGCTTCTCATGTTCTGTATGTTGTGATTTCTCTGTTTTGTAGCTAAAGCTGCTCATCTACACTTGACTCTCTTGTTGTGATTTCTCTGTTCTGTAGCTAAAGCTGCTCATCTACACTTGACTCTCTTGTTGTGATTTCTCTGTTCTGTAGCCAAAGCTGCTCATCTACACTTGACTCTGCTGTTGTGATTTCTCTGTTCTGTAGCCAAAGCTGCTCATCTACACTTGACTGTCATGTTGTGATTTCTCTGTTCTGTAGCCAAAGCTGCTCATCTACACTTGACTCTCCTGTTGTGATTTCTCTGTTTTGTAGCCAAAGCTGCTCATCTACACTGTTTGTAGCTGTTCTGTAGCTAAAGCTGCTCATCTACACTTGACTGTCGTGTTGTGATTTCTCTGTTCTGTAGCGAAAGCTGCTCACCTACACTTGACTCTGCTGTTGTGATTTCTCTGTTCTGTAGCCAAAGCTGCTCATCTACACTTGACTGTCGTGTTGTGATTTCTCTGTTCTGTAGCTAAAGCTGCTCATCTACACTTCGTCGTGTTGTGACACTTGTAGCCAAAGCTGCTCATCTACACTTCTCCTGTTGTGATTTCTCTGTTTCTGTAGCTAACGCTGCTCATCTACACTTGACTGTCGTGTTGATTTCTCTGTTTTGTAGCCAAAGCTGCTTCTACACTTGACTTCCCTGTTGTATTTCTCTGTTCTAAAGCTGCTCATCTACACTTGACTGTCGTGTTGTGATTTCTCTGTTTTGTAGCCAAAGCTGCTCATCTACACTTGACTGTCGTGTTGTGATTTCTCTGTTCTGTAGCTAAAGCTGCTCATCTACACTTGACCGTCGTGTTGTGATTTCTCTGTTTTGTAGCCAAAGCTGCTCATCTACACTTGACTCTGCTGTTGTGATTTCTCTGTTTTGTAGCCAAAGCTGCTCATCTACACTTGACTGTCCTGTTGTGATTTCTCTGTTCTGTAGCTAAAGCTGCTCATCTACACTTGACTGTCGTGTTGTGATTTCTCTGTTCTGTAGCTAAAGCTGCTCATCTACACTTGACTGTCTATTTTCTCTGTTTTGTAGCCAAAGCTGCTCATCTACACTTGACTCTGCTGTTGTGATTTCTCTGTTCTGTAGCTAAAGCTTCTCATCTACACTTGACTGTCGTGTTGTGATTTCTCTGTTCTGTAGCCAAAGCTGCTCATCTACACTTGACTGTCGTGTTGTGATTTCTCTGTTCTGTAGCTAAAGCTGCTCATCTACACTTGACATCTACATTTCTCTGACTGTCGTGCTCATCTATACTTGACTCTCCTGTTGTGATTTCTCTGTTTTGTAGCCAAAGCTGCTCATCTACACTTGACTGTCGTGTTGTGATTTCTCTGTTCTGTAGCTAAAGCTGCTCATCTACACTTGACTGTCGTGTTGTGATTTCTCTGTTTTGTAGCCAAAGCTGCTCATCTACACTTGACTGTCCTGTTGTGATTTCTCTGTTCTGTGGCTAAAGCTGCTCATCTACACTTGACTGTCGTGTTGTGATTTCTTTATCTGTTCTGTAGCTAAAGCTTCTCATCTACACTTTACTGTCATGTAGTGATTTTTATTCCGTCCTGTATCTAAAGATGCTTTTTCACGGCGAACTATCAGCTGGAAATTACCACATCGAATTAAAATCAATATTAAAAGCTAAAAAGTCTGTAGATCTAAAAATAGGTATTAAAGGCATACAGACAATCATTTTGATAAATTGGAAAATACCCCGTGATTAGACCAAAACTTTTATTGAAAGGCTAAAAAATCTCTCGCGGTCGAAAATTTATATAAACATATGCATATATTGCCTAGACGATTGATATTCTTGTCATCCACGTAAGAAAACAAACGTTTACTCGCCCATAGATGTGAACATTCGATTTCTTTTCACAAAAACATTTTTTTTATTTTTTATTTGTATAAAACGTCGAATATTTGAAACTTTTAATACAAACCAAAAACTCCATGTTGACAGCTTGTATGCCTTTAAAGCAATACCAAATGAAATTTATGAAAATCTGTTAACAAGCTCCTTAAAACTGTAAGCAGTGCATCTTTCAGATAAGCCATACCTTACAATTGATACCATATTATGGTATACGCGACGTATATTTCAACAAGATTATTATTATTCATATAATGTCTGATATAATAATGATACGTTCTGTATTGATTTTACATGTGAGGCATAGATTGAAATGAATTGAAACAGTTTAGTTTGAATCACTTGTATACTAGTAACTCCGTGGAGCTGTCAGCTCAATAATTGCAAGAGTGAAGGGGTTGGATTCTTCAAAGTACATGTACCTGATATTTCGCTACCAGCTGATTGTTTTATACTCGATCATATGAAGAGCACAGATTAAATTCTAAACACCTCCAAAGCTAAAAATCTCTTTACAATGGTTCTTTTAGACGGATTTCTAAGTACATTTAGACTTGTTTGTGTAGCCCTGCTTTGTTTTTTTGTTTGTTTTTTTTTTGTTGGCAAGACTATAATTTTGGTATTATGTTTAAACTTTTTAAAACCACTGGGTCGTTGTCACTCCTGGTGGACCGTTCGAGTCCCTGAGGGTAAACATAAATCCATAACTTGCTATCTCGGTACCAGCTGATTATTTCATACAAAAGTAATATTTCATAGATAGCACTGATTAAATTCCTCCAAGACTAAGAATGTCATCTATTTAGATCATCAAAGCCCAAGACTCAGGTTGACCTATTGCGATTGTCTTTTGTCTGTCGTCGTGTTTCGTCCGTCCTTAACTTTTAGGCATTTTCAACTTCTTCTCAAGAACCAGTATGCCCAAAAGGGGCCAAAAGGACCAAAACTTGGTACATCTTTAAAAATCTTCTTCTCGTGAACCAAGGATCAGATGACTTTCAAATTTTGTATGCATGATTGTTAAGTCAATATCTACAAAGTTTGCGAAGGAAAATGAAATCTGTTCATCAGCCACTAGAGGGCGCTTCAGTAACACAGGATACAATTACAAAATGTTTAATAACACAATACTAATCGACTTTTTGTATATAAAGATGTATAAAAAAGGTGTAAGGAATTATCTAAGCAAACAGAAAATATAAGTTTTTGGGGTTTTTTTTGTAAAAGTTTAGATAGTTTTGACTACTCAAGAATTACTGGACCAATTTGAACCAAACTTGACAGGAAGTATAACCATGTAAAGCCGCATATAATTTGCGGGTGAAAAGGGGCTAGGACCAAACATAGCTGCCATGGCTAAATATAAACCGAATGAGTAAGCAAATTTTTTTTATTTAATACATGTATCTCCAAAATTATTAAAGCTTGAAAAAAAAAATTTTACTTTCGAATGAGAAGCTTGCAAAAATCTACCAATATTTTATTTCGGTGGAAATTATCAGATCGACCCTTATGTGAGTTATTTCCCCTTTTTAGTAGATTGTTCATGTTTTTTTTTTTTATGTTTTTGACATTATCTTGAAAAGTATTAGAGAGAAACTGAAAGAAGTAAAAATGTTCAGCATGCAAAGACCTACAAAAAGTCAACAGGGCCGAAATTGTCAGGTTGACCTTATGGACGTTTTTCCCCTTTTAAGTGGGTTTTTCATATTTTGGCTGTTTTTGACAAATCTTGAAATGCATGATAGATAGAAAGAAAGTGAAAGAAGCACGCTAAGATCTACAAAAAAGTCAACAGGGCGGAAATTGTCGGGTCGACCCTTATGAGAGTTATTTCCCCTACTTTTTCATGATTTTTCATGTTTTGTCCTATTATCTTGAAAAATATAATAGATAGAGAGAAAGTGAAAGAAAGCCAAAATGTCCAGCACTCAAATATCTACAAAAAGTGAACATTGCCGAAATTGTCAGGTCGACTTTTATGGGAGTTATTTCCCCTTTTAAATGGATTTTCATGTTTTAGGCTGTTTTTGAAATTATCTTGTTTTTGAAATTATCTTGAAATTTATGATAGATAGAGAGAAAGTGAAAGAAATAAAAATGATAAGGGCAGAAAGACATACTTTTTAACCAAAGCTGACCTACCCAGTGATGTGAACCCTCTGACCTTGAAAAACCTATATTGTAAATGGTATTACCTTAGTAGTTATAGGCAGCTCCCAGGTGCGCATTTAACTTTTGGACGCTAGGGGGCATCAGTGGCGACTGGCCATGGCGACTGGAAGAAAGAGCCAGTCGTTGAACTCGGGGAGCGTGTGTCTATGACCGGAAAAGGAAGCTTTGGGGCGGCCATCTTGGCTAATGAACCAATAAGAGCCTTCGTTACATGAGGTCGGGGTCACGAGAGATCAGATGTTAAAAATAGAAGTTGGGTCTCTCCAGTTTTGGGTTGGGAGTAAATCTATTTTTAAAACCGAAGGTTTTGGGTTTTTCCAGTTTTGGGTTTGACGTGAGATCAAAAGGAATAGGAGGAGGAGTTTGGGTCGCGAAAGTCCGCTAGAGTTCACGCGAGTTGACGAGTGTTGATAGTAGAAGTTGGGTTTTACCATACTTGGTGTCTAGAGTGTTATCAGTGGATCTGCAGTAATTCTTGTTTACAGGATACGTTGAGAATGAGTATGTCGATCCCGTTTCAAGAGCGCAAGTGCGAGAAGAGATAGACCGAGGTCGTAACCGCGAGTCAAGCTTGAACATGTTATCATTGAACTAAGAGAGATGACTCTGTACAGCTTATGGGTTTGTACAAAGGGAGATCACTCTATATAGACTCTATGGTTGGGACAAGGGGAGATCACCCTGTATAGACTCTATGGTCGGGACAAAGGGGATGTCACTCTGTATAGACTCTAAGGTTGGAACAAAGGGCAGATTCACTCTGTATAGACTCTATGGTTGGAAGAAAGGGGAGATCACTCTGTATAGACTGTATGGTTGGGACAAAGAGGATATTACTCTGTATAGACGGAAGTATAGGAAGGGTGCCATCTTGGATTTGGAATCATGGGATATCTCGTTTCATGGATAGACAGGGAATCCAGTCTAATGGGGGATACTTCATTTTAACAGAAAAGACAGACTGACAAATCTCACGGCAAGAGAGATACATAGGGCGTGTCAATAGTATGAAGTTTATAACGTTCTCAAAGTTTGCAAAATGATGAAGTTTGTAACGTTCTTATGTTTCAAAGTTTGCAACTGTCTTACTTTAAATGTTTGCAACTGTCTAACTTTCAAAGTGATGAAGTTTGTAAGTTTCAAAATTGTAAATTGTGCAAACGTTTTAAGTTATGAAGTCTCAAAGTGACAAAGCTCAAAAGTTACAAAGTTGCTCACCTTTCTAACTTACACAGTTTCAACAAGTTTCAAAGATCAGAAAGTGAGAAAGTATGTGTACTATTTTATATCGTTTAAGATATTTGTACTTCTGTATATAAAATGAAAATTCAAACGCTCATCCAGAGGATTTTTCCAAACGATGTTGACTCTGTGAGGTTCGGATACCAAATGAGCTCTCAGAGGTGGAACTGAATCGATTCTCTAGTGTTTAAAGTTACTATATTTAGAATTTGCAAAACAATTTGGATTTCTATCTAACAAAATCTAATAAAAAGTCTTTTTATTGATCACGTAAAAGAACTAGTGAATGTTACCCTAGAAAATTAACTTTCTATATTTTAGACTTACCGCTACAGTATAACACAAACAGACACACAAAAAACTGCATACTTTCAGCTAAGGTAACTTTTCTAATAAGATGAGTGGCCCTTAACAGGGTCGTTTGTATTCTCGGTGAAGAGAAAGTCTATTGTCCGTCCAGCAGACGTCGCATGCGACTGACTTCCAGCTCCTTCTCTTCTATCAGACGTCTTATTTCCGCCTCACGCAGCCTCAGAAGCCTCAAATCCGCCTGCGCCATAGCATACTGCAGCTCAGGCATCGGGGCGCCGATGACACAACTCTTGGCGGAAGAGGCCTAGGTGGTGGTGTTCTGCCGTTGACCTAAAAGGTGGTGGTGGTGGTGGTGACGGACAGCTTGTAAACTTGGGTCTAGGTGGAGTAGGCCGCACAACTGTCACTTTTCTCTTCGGTGTCTAACACCGATGGATTCCTCTACGGAAATCACTTTCAGAGAAAAATGAAACATCAGATACGATGTAGTCCTGATTGGACTCATGTACATGCTGTGAAAACACCCGGGCAATTTATGTGGATCGTGTATCATATGTTTCAAGATAAGATTTACGAGAGAACGATTATGTGTACAGAAGATGTAAGCGCATTACGGCACGATCCTACATATTGGGAGATTTACGGTACAGCCCGTGACTTGATCGAAAGACATACATTTACAAACTACTGAAATTACTAAATATAGATGGGATAAAAATGTCACGTGACTTACTCCGCTATAAAAACTGTAGTTCAGACTTAAGACGGACCAAATGAACTTCTGCTTGTGGACCATTGTACTAGCTATTTTCATCAACATCAACTACAACATGGATTAAAGCTAAAGTCAATCCATAGATAGTCAATGGCACATGGTGTACGCAGAAGCCGTATTAAACAAGCTGCACGAAGTATCCAAAACTCAATGTTACGGCTGCGAGATTGATCATCCAAGTCATATAGGATCATTTGTGAAATATAAACTCCATATGCGGGTGACTGAGGGATATTACTACTTAAATGTGGAAAATTTACAATGGGAAAGCCGAAATCGTCGCGTTTGCCGTATAGCTTAGTTGCCAATTTACCGTCTGTGTCTACAGTAAGTAAAATGTCTAAGTATGAAGCGTGTGTGCTTAATTCTGTTGTATCTTTAATTTCTAGTTCGCTGGGATATATCTATGTATGAAAATTATCATTATTGATTAACAAAACGTTGTCGATATATCTAAATGTGAAGCTAAAGGACACAAGCTAGCTTTGTTTTCTTTTGATTCAGCAGTTTCTGAATGAAGTATGCTTCGTATGAATAAAGGAACAGGTCGGCCAATAAAGGGGCACAATTGGTTCCCATATGCCGACAGTTTGTTGAAAGACCACGTCTCCGAATATTACAAATATATTGTCTATTTTATATCGACTTCAGTGTATTTATGTGTTGAATGAAAGTGGTGTTAAGTGATAAAATAAGTATCCTGATAGCCAATCACTAGATATTTAAATTTTCGAGTACCACCTTTAGTGATAAAACAGTTGTCTATGATGCTAAAATGTCTTTGTATAGATACAAACGCGTACTCTTGATGCATTTTCAGTACATCAGTACCGTCATGTCACAATAAATGTGTTAAGTGTACACGTACAACGTTATTATATTATCAAAGAAAGCTGAATTTATTATGAACTGCCATATCAAAATAATATATTGTTATAACAATATGTGTTAAGTATACACATACAGCGTTAGTATACTGTCAGTGAAAGTTGAATTTATTATGAACTGTCATATCACAATAATATATTGTGATAACAATATGTGATAAGTGTACACATACAGCGTTAGTATATGTCAGTGAAAGCTGAATTCATTATGAACTGTCATATAACAATAATGTATTGTTATAACAATATGTGATAAGTGTACACACACAACGTTAGTATATGTCAGTGAAAGTTGAATTTATTATGAACTGTCATATCACAATAATATATTGTGATAACAATATGTGATAAGTGTACACATACAGCGTTAGTATATGTCAGTGAAAGCTGAATTCATTATGAACTGTCATATCACAATAATGTATTGTTATAACAACATGTGATAAGTGTACATATACAGCGTTAGTATATGTCAGTGAAAGCTGAATTCATTATGAACTGTCATATCACAATAAAGTATTGTTATAACAATATGTGATAAGTGTACACATACAGCGTTAGTATATGTCAGTGAAAGCTGAATTCATTATGAACTGTCATATCACAATAATGTATTGTTATAACAATATGTGATAAGTGTACACACACAACGTTAATATAGTATCAGCAAAAGCTGAATTCATTATGATAATGTATTATTATAACAATATGTGGTAAGTTTACACTTACGTTAGTATATTACCAGAAATAGCTGAATCCGGTATAAATTATCATATCACATTATTACAGGTACATGACATACATGTGTATACATATTGTGTTGAACATGTGTTTCTTGACCTACATAATTAGTTTATAACCACGAAATACACCAAATTTGATTGTTTTTTCTATTAACAAATCTAATATTAATGAGGAATATAAAAAATTTCAGATACCAAAGTATAAATCAATAGAATGTTCAGGACATAGATACAAATCCGGTAAAAATGGACAAACACGGACCTCTGGAAACCAAGAGGTGAGATCAGGTGCCATGGAGGAGTAAGCATCCCCTGTCGACCGGTCACACTCGCCGTGAGTCCACAGTCAAGTCCAATGAAACACGTGAGGAGTGTATCCTCGTCACAATTGGTACAGACGTCTCAACAACCGCCAACGAAAAGGCAACTCAACATTTCACTTAGTGAAACAGAGTAGTCGCAAACAAGACTATTATACCGACCGTAAAATTTGCGGTATGTTGACATTAAACGCGGTTTTCAATATCCCTGTGTCAATAATTTGTCAGTGAGTAGTTTACCTCTGTATATGAAATCTTCATATGTTGAACACGCCTGGCATATCGGATCATCTGTGAAATATAAACTCCATATGCGGGTGACTGTGGGATGTTACTACTTAAATGTGGAAAATTTACAATGGGAAAGCCGAAATCGTCGCGTTTTTCGTATAGCTTAGTTGCCAATTTACCGTCTGTGTCTATGGTAAGTAAAATGTGTAAGTATGAAGCGTGTGTGCTTGATTCTGTTGTATCTTTAATTTCTAGTTCGCTGGGATATATCGCATTGACATATGTATGAAAATTGCCATTATTAATCGACAAAACGTCATCGATATATCTAAATGTCAAATTAAAGGACACCGCTAGCTTTTTCTTCTTTTGATTCAGCAGTTTCTGAATGAAGTCTGTGTCGTATGAATAAAGGAACAGGTCGGCCAATAAAGGGGCACAACTTGTTCCCATAGGAATGCCGACAGTTTGTTGAAAGACAAC
Organism: Atrina japonica; assembly: GCA_030159075.1. Lineage (NCBI taxonomy): Eukaryota > Metazoa > Mollusca > Bivalvia > Pterioida > Pinnidae > Atrina > Atrina japonica. The sequence goes on along the minus strand of BROG01001639.1, from coordinate 6,755 downwards.
GTCTCCGAACATTACAAATATATTGTCTATCAGAAATTCAAGCATGTTTTTATATCAACTTCAGTGTATTTATGTGTAGAATCAGAGTGGTGTTTGAAAAACCAATCACTAGATAAAACAGATGATCAAATACACAATGAAATTATCGCTATATTTGAAATCAGCGGTGAATATTAAGAAAAATATATCTATAGGCTAGGATGAAACCACAGGTTTTGAAAAGCGCTGAGAGTGGGTAGGTGCTGGCGGGGCTGAAATTTCTTTATGTGTGTTGTTTTTTTTTTGTTTTTTTTCGGGGTATGGTGACAAGACTCCGTACGCGTGAAGATGGTGCATTCATTCTGTGTAATGAATTGGGCTTCTGCGTTGGTTTTTGCTGTACATACATTTATACTTTTGCGTCGAAAGGGGGATTCTACGCCCTCCACACCCCTTTGAATCGGCCATTTTATAGGGAATATACGCCGCTGGTGGTTGCTAAAATTTAGTATATTTTCATTTAAATTTTGATAAGAAATGCCTCTTTGTATAGGCACGTGACTTGATTTTTACAAATATCGTCAAAGGATATTCATGCACGTGTATATGTATATTAAGCTGGTCCCCGACAGACTAATATACTTCGTTCATAGACAGCAGGTATGACACAATCTATTGTTGAATCTGGTTGGTCAAGAGACTTATTTATATTGGCCAATCAAATTACGCGTAATATTCCACAAAATTAGCAGTCCACGCTGTAAACATAGAGGTATTATATTATATACTACTATCCAAGAAAGCTTTACGCTAGGCCCTATCGCAAATAAACAAGGCCTACTACACATTTGAAAAAAACATACTTTTTTCAAACTCGCTCAGTGTAGTGGAATATACCGAAGTAATGATCGGGAGGTCACCTGGGTGTACTTCTAATCGGTAGGGATATATTCACACAGTCTCCTTGCGGCAACAGAATTTAGTTCAGCGAATTATTGTCAGTCTTTATACCAATATCTAATTACATATGAAAATATAATTATCACTGCGCATATTTGTTTAATCTATTCACGATATAATACATTCAACACTTTATTTTACAATGATATGAAAATTTGGAACAAAATTCTATACTACGCGTGAAGCGGTGGTGGCAGTGTAAACTCCGAAACAGCGGCGACGCCGTCTACGCTAGCTCTTCGACTTGGTCAAGGACCGTTACCCGCTGTGAGGAGTATGGTGGCAGTTAACTTGGATGACTACAGCGCCCTCTTCCGCTCAAAGTCCCTCTAGTTATTGTATATAACGACTGCATTATTCGGGTTAGGTGGCAGTGGTGTAAGCCAAATCGATCAGCTAGCGTAGACGGCGTCGCCGCTATTTCGGAGTTTGATTAGGCTGTACCGGTTGTTTTAGAGCAAAGCGGAAATACAACCGGGCACCAGTTTACATGTATATGTTCAATGTCCGGCTCAGTAGACATGTTGGCCATTATTCTGGGGCGGATTCAGAAATTTTCAAAGAGGGTTGTAAAGTTTGTTTTATTGGAGGGGGTGACAAGTCACCGTTCGTTCATTGTGTAAAGAACTGGATATCATCGATGACTGAATTTTCAGATCTTCGGTTGATAATAACAGAAGGGAAAATCGTATACATTTTGATACAATGCAAGGTTTCTGTAAAATAAATGTTCATATCCATACATGCTGAGAAAACGCAAACGAAAATTTCTGTACCTATATATAGGACAAACACTTTAGAAAGAAACTGAAATAATGGTCAAAGTCAGGGTGGATCTAGGATTTCAAGTTAGAGGGAAGGAAGAGTATATATAATTGTTTCGCTGATCGTAGGGAATCGCAAATATTTTGGTATTTTTTTATTATTATTATTAATTTTCCAATTTTTTATTAAAAATATACAGGTTTCAAACAATTTTTGTTAACTGCTGCACTTTTGAGTTGATTTTTACTGTACGGCATACATCTATACACTGGCGTCCAAATGAGGGACAAACGCCCTTTTCTCGTAGGCCTATCTTTACCGTTGGATTTATTCAGTATAGACAATGATCGATATGCAAATAATGCATATGCAAAAGTTCCTGGATTTCTTTTTCTTCATTTTTAAAAAACGTTATGATTCACAGTTAGTCTTCATATTCTTTCAAAAATGCGCCCCTCGTGAAATTATGTGCCAGTCCATGGTGTATCACAACATAACCAACACTTTTCCATGGGGTAATTAATACTTTTACACTTAACTGGAGTATGTATGTGTTAGAAAATAAATTCTAGAGATTTTACCCACGTTATATCATCACCCCTAAAAGAAATGATGCACTGAACAATATCAGACTAGCGATAATATCTCAACAACCGCCAACGAAAAGGAAACTCAACATTTCACTCAGTGAATTAGAGAAATCGCAAACAAGACAATTATACCGACCGTAATAATTGCGGAACGTTGACATCAAACGCGGTAACGTTCTAAGTTTCAACGTCATGGAGTTTGTAACGTTCTAAGTTTCAAAGTTGTAAATTTTGCAAACGTTCTAAGAGTCTCAAAGTTCAAAAGTTACAAAGTTGTGAAGTATGAAGTCCTTTCTAACTTACACAGTTTCAACAATTTTCAAAGATCAGAAAAGTATCTGCATATATCGTTTAAGATATTTGTACTTCTGTAATAGAAATTCAAACACTTACCGAGTGTATTTTTTCTAACGATGTTGACTCTGTGAGCTTCGGATACCAAATGACCTCTCAGAGGTGTAACTGAACCGATTCGCTAGTGTTTAAAGTTATTCTATTTAGAATTTGCAAAACAGTTTGGATTTCTATCTAATAAAATCTTATACAACAATCTTTTTACGATCAAGTAAAAAAAATAGAGAATGTTAACCTAGAAAATCAACCTACTATATTTTAGTCTTACCGCTACAGTATAAAACAAACAGAGACACAAAAACCTGCATACTTTCAGTTAGGGTTTCTTTTCTACTAAGATGGGTGTTTGTTTTGGGGTTAAAAACCCTGTGCTTTACAGGGTACAGGCAATAGACCATCTTCGGTCTTCTGGCCTCAGTGACTTGGCAAAATCTCAGCAGCCCGGCCTTCTCCTTTTCAAAATATTCCCACTCCTGGGACGCCGTCTAAAGATTATCTAAGATGTACTGGGGTTCATGGCCTCTGCTGGCATACTGCTGCGATCAAGTGTAATCAGTTGAACCATTGTCTTCTGAAACAAAGTGCGGTGAAATTAGCCGCGCACGGCTTTTTATATGACCAGTTACGCGCACGGGATGTACTCCGTCTCATGAACCTTGACTTCTTTGATGATTGGTCTATGCGTCGTTGGGGACGTGATTTCACCAATGAAAAGCAAGCAATGATAGACGCCTAGGAGAAACCAGTCTAAGAGTGATAAAAAAAATCAAACATGGAGTATGCTATGGAGTACGCTATGAAAGGAGAAAACGAACCTGTGACGGTATATGATACCAAACAGATTATTCGTGATACCAAAGAGAAGATTCGTAAGATTGATATGAACTTCCATCAGGGAAAAGAAGATGTACACCCGAGACGAATTGTACTTCTCAATTCTGCATTGTGGTTTGGCAGAGAACAGAGAAAACGTAAGCAGATTGACGAGAAGTATTTGCCGTTTAAGAAGAGATTCTGTTCACGAATCACGGCAGATACTATATGTGTATTTAAATTAGCGCACTCATATTTTAGCGCTCTCGGGGGATATAGACTTATTAGCGCAATCTTAAATTCGCGCAATTAATTTCATTAGATTTATCGTGTATACAGAATGACAGGATGGAGAAATTTTAGCGTTGCTCTTGAATTAGCGCAATGACTTGAGCGCGAAAGGCGCTAATATTAGAATACCGCTAAAATAAGTACACGTACAGTATTAAAACCAACGGTCCTTTTCAGGACCAATTATATCTTACGAAAAGAAATCGTAAATTGAATGTGCAGTGTATACAATGAGATGACTTTAAGTTGTGAGGTTATGAGAAGGAGTTTTTTTTATAGAGTACTATTTATGTGTAGCATATCTCAATTCAGTTTAGATTACTTTTCTAATGAGTTGGGTGGCCCTGAAAAGGGTCGTTTTATATAATACTAATTGACAGTAACATCTTCTCTTTTTCAGAGGTAAGCGTCGTTTTGCTTCCAGTAGATCATCTGTCTAGGTCTTGATAATCATGATAATTGGTATCAGCAGTTGGTGACAGCTGGCTCTAATCTGTTTTCTAGTACGAATATACTGAGCTGCTAGTTGGTCTAGACGTTGTCGTTACTGCCGGTCGAGTTGATCCTTGACTTTCTGTGAGGTTATCTGTTGTTTCAGTTGCCTCCATCTCTTATTGAATTTCATTAGTATGCTCTGATAGTGACGATCACACTGAATCGTACTCGTCATGGCCTTCTGTTTTAACAGAATTGTTTTCTGAATGACTTCTGCTCAGATGATCTCCATTTTGGTTTTTGTTTTCTCTAAACGATGTTCAACGACTAGGAGAAGAAACGCCCACACGACGTGTGACGTCACACCCTGTTGAGTATGCCTAGAGTCTATAGTCATTGCTTGATATTGGCTGAACGCAAAGACATGTGGGGTGAAGAAAAAGAAGAGTGGATGGTTTGCCCAGATATAGTGGGGAGAAAAGGTGGGATGGCTAATTAACATCGATGAGTGGGTAGAGTTAGTGAGGCTTGAAAAAAGAGAAAGACGGCGGACCAAACGAGTAAAGTGCTTTTAATGCCATGGCATATAAAGCCAAAAACACAAACGGCCCTTTTTAGGGCCACTTAACTTTTATGAAACGAAACCTAAGACTGATTAGAGTAACAGCAGTTCTGTAGACTTTATATCTTTAAGTTAATAAACAGATTCTCTTTGTACCCTTATTCTCTCTTTGTATCTCTTACTTATACTCTTTGTAAGTCTCATAGAGTTGTGTTACTTAATCTCCTTCTCATAGAATTTTTTCAATTGTATTTTACACCGTATAACTTTGTACCTTTGTGTCACCATATCCACATTCTACAATGTAGATACTAGACACTATGTTTAAACTCTAGATTTACACCTTAAACTAAGACATAATACACAAACACCAGATCAATTTTCAATAAGTTTAATACCCCTCTAAAAAACTATTTACAATAGTCTCCAGAGGATTCGGGTTGTCCCTCTCTGACTATTTACCATGCGTTAGAATGAACTTTGAAACACGTATAACTTTGAAACAGTCTGGAATCACGCAAAAAACTTTGTCACTTTGTCTCACTACTACGGTTACCCATACAGCGCGGAGCAAATGAACGTCCTAGATCGTTCGGTTCGGATTCCTTGACATGGTGACACTGAACGTATTTACATCAAACTATAACAGTACAAATGTTCTTCTTTACAAAGTCACACAATCACTTCTGTTCTGTTTCCACGTTTACTTTCTTGGTCGTTTTTGCTCCCTTCTTAAGTATCAAGTTGAGTTTACGTTTGGCTCCTGTTGGGGCCTGTACGGTACATTCATAAGCCCAATGACCTGACTGATAATATTTATAACATTGGTCACACTGACGAGACCGAATTTGTTCTCAGGTTCTATCCTTACTGTTTTGATGATGATGACGAATCGCTATTCTTTGGACATCTAGGAGACCAATATCCAATTTCACCACGAATGAAACAAAAATGAATCTGTGATGAAGGTTTATATTCGTAATCCATATACGATTTTCTCACTTCTGGATGTAGTTTATCCTTCAACTCTTTGATGCTAGCTGCAATGGCCGTGAGTTCTTCCCTCATATTCTGTAATGTTGATAGGAAAGCATCGTGTAGCAGGCCCTTGGCAGCATCACTTTCTTGTTTTTCTTCCAACTGTTCTAAGTTTAGAGAACCTCATCAAAATCATCAGCCCCTTCTATGTATGTTGTGCAATTAGGTGAATAATTAGGGTGCGTCTGAGGCAATCCAGAATAAGTCATGCTGATGACTGATTCAAATGATGTTTGATGTCTAAATTTCACTTTACTTTACACCCGTTCTTATTCTATATTTAGACTCGTCAACGTTCACGTCATGCACTTGTCTGTCACAAGAAGGGGGCCTCCACACAGGGGATTTTGGTTTTTTTTTACAGCAGTTGACTAAAAGCACAATCTTTAGACCAACGTCGATGTTCTGTATCAGTATTATCGGTCCATTCCCAATCTTTTAAACAGATGCCACAACAAAAACATTGAACGTGGTCACTGGTCCCTTTGTACACAAATCCTGCTCTTGCCAAATCTGTCTGTTTAGGTCCCGGTAGATATTTTGGCCACTGATCTTTAAACGTCAGATACCTTGATTCATACGTACATTAGGTAAGGCTAAAGGTAATTTTAATTCTTGATGAAACGATAGTCTTCTGACGGTAGCAGGTCTTATTTTAAAACTGCTCAAAACCCTGTCTCCTTTCTGTACGTAGATTCGTTTGCTCTTCTATCAGGTTGGATGTCGGCACACTATCCACTTCTACCCGATGGGTTCGTGGTTCACTGTCCGTCCATCCATGTACCCTCCATCGTGTCTGAGAGTGAAATAAAACCATTGACGTGATTTACTTCCTTTTTTATGAGGTCCTCCATCTATTTTTAGATCATAAAAAAATATTCATATTTTCTTCGTTTTTGTCCTGAAACAGAATTTGTATGAACGGTATGTCTACACTATTACCAAAAGCATCGCTTGTTAGTTGTCGT